>CM068719.1:33719800-33955035 GCA_035079005.1 Fraxinus americana | reverse complement strand
AATTACCCTTTCCAGTTAGTAATTCAATATCAAATAAAATTTTTGATTTGATTCATTGTGATATTTGGGGCCCTTTTCATGTTCCCTCTTTCAATGGTTATCGATTTTTTCTCACCATCGTTGATGATTACTCTAGATATACTTGGGTTTTCATGATGCGCTCTAAATCTGAAACTCGCATCCACTTAAAATTTTTTTACAAAATGGTCAGTACACAATTTAACACCAACATCAAAACTTTCAGAACTGACAATGGCGCTGAGTTTCTTATGACTGAATTTTATAATTGTCATGGCATAGTTCACCAGCAAAGCTGCGTCGAATCTCCGCAACAAAATGGTGTTGTGGAGAGAAAACACCAATATATCCTCCAAGTGGCTAGGGCTCTCCTTTTTCAGTCTAATGTCCCTCTCACATTCTGGAGTGATTACATACTCACAGCAGTTCACATTATTAACCTGATACCATCCTCCATTATTGCTAATAAAACTTCCTATGCTCTGCTCTTTAAAAGGCCACCTGAGTATGACCATCTCAGATCATTTGGATGCCTTTGTTTTGCCAGTACTCTCAGTTGCCACAGAACTAAGTTTTCTCATCGCGTCACTAAGTGCATTTTTCTTGGTTATGCTCTTAGTCACAAAGGATATCGAGTATATGATCTGCAGAATCATAGAACTTTCATTAGCAGAAATATCATATTCCATGAATCCACGTTCCCCTATAAAAATTCCTCACACCACTCACCCACTGATCCTCACATTTTCCCCATTCCTGAGCCATCCTTCGATCATTCATATCATCGCTTTATACCAGACCAACAGTCAGCAGATCTCAGCAATGATCAACCACATATCAACATTAATCCAATACCTGATCAGGTTTCCTCTACTCCCTCATCTGACAGTGATTCCTCCCCTCATCAAGCTCCTCCCAGAAAATCCACCAGAACTAAACATTTTCCTTCTTATTTGACTGAGTATCATTGTGATTTTTCTTCTGCTTCCAGTGCAAACCAGTCCTCTTCCATACTAGCCAATTCACCCCCTTCAGGTAAACCTTATTCCCTTTGTCATTTTTTATCTACTACTAGAATTTTCCCCAAACATAAGGCATTTACAGTCTCTGTTTCTAGTGTTTTTGAACCTAAGTTCTATGGTCAAGCCATCAAATTCCCTCACTGGCAGGATGCCATAAATTGTGAAATTCAAGCTCTTGAGAAGAATAACACTTGGACCAACACTTCTCTGCCACCTAATAAACGAACCATCGGCTGCAAATGGGTTTACAAAGTGAAATTTCACGCAAATGGCACAGTGGAAAGGTACAAGGTACGTCTAGTTGCAAAAGGCTATACACAACAGGAAGGGCTGGATTTTTTTGATACTTTTTCTCCTGTGGCAAAACTGACTTCTGTTCGTGTGCTGTTGGCTATTGCATCAGCAAACAATTGGTTTCTGCATCAATTGGATGTTAACAATGCGTTTCTTCATGGCGACCTCCTTGAGGATGTGTACATGGACTTGCCCCAGGGATATCCCATTTCTGATTCTTCTCTTGTTTGCAAGCTAAATAAAAGCCTTTACGGGCTCAAACAAGCATCTCGCCAGTGGTTTGCTAAGCTTACTTCAAGCCTGACTTCTTTTGGTTTTCTCCAGTCCAAGTTTGATTCATCTTTATTCCTCAAATCCACCACTGATTCCTTCATTGCTCTCTTGGTTTATGTCGATGACATTCTTCTTGCAAGCAACAATCTCTACGAAATTCAATTCATCAAGCATTTCCTGGATGCCCAATTCACAATCAAAGACCTTGGTGAGTTGAAATACATTCTTGGTTTGGAAGTTGCTAGATCAGACCGTGGGATCAGTATTTGCCAACGGAAATATGCCTTGGACATTCTTGAAGACTCTGGTTTCATTGGCTGCAAACCAGTGGCTTTCCCTATGGAATCTAATCTCAAGCTCAAGTTCGAAGATAAGGATCTCATTCCTGATCCGTCTTCCTACCGAAGGCTCATTGGTCGATTAATATACCTCACCATCACAAGGCCTGATCTCGCTTATTCTGTGCAGGTCCTTAGTCAATTCATGTCCAAACCAGCTCTATCTCATCTAGTTGCTACTCACAGAGTCCTACGCTACATTAAAGCTACCCCAGGCCAAGGCTTATTCTTTCCCTCCAAATCAGATTTACACCTTAAAGCTTATAGTGACAGCGATTGGGCTGGTTGTCTTGAGACCAGACGAAGTGTTACTGGAATAGCCATCTTTCTTGGAGAATCCTTAGTCTCTTGGAAATCTAAGAAGCAAACCATTGTTAGCAGGTCGTCTGCCGAAGCTGAATATCGAGCTTTGGCGTCCACTACTTGTGAAATTCAATGGTTACTTTATCTTCTGCATGATTTGGGGATCACTCATTCTCACCCTGCCCTCATATACACTGATAGTAAGTCGACTCTTTCAATTGCTACAAACCCTGTCCATCATGAAAGGACAAAACACATCCAAATCGACTGCCATCTTGTTCGTGAAAAGCTACATTCTGGTTTGATCAAAATCCTCCATGTGCCTTCCCATCATCAACGTGCGGATATTCTCACTAAACCACTTGGCTCAGTCTTGTTTCACAGCCATATATACAAGATGGGCATTTTAAATATCCATGCCCCTCTTGAAGGGGGCTCTCACGATATACATTCTCCCAATGCTGACTCACCAGAAGAAGAAGCTGCACAATCAGCAGCTCACTATTCCAGCATGGCAAGGAGCTCACGTTCAGCATACCTCAGCTCCTCCTTCTAGATTCTTCTAGCTTCTTCCTCAGTTTGTTAAAACTGTTAGTCTGTTGTTGGTTTGTTATTTTGTTAGTCTACAAATAAGGGCAATGTACTCACTTTTGATTTAATGAGAAATGGAGTAATTTTTCCTCTTCTTCATTCAATTAGCTGCTTCATTTTTCTTGGTTGATCCAAAAATTGGGAATTACTTCAGTGAGTACGCGTTTAAGCATGCCCTTCTATGGAGTTCTCGTCACCCAACATCCGGAGGAGGCTAATTTCTTCTCCATGCCCTTTTCCATCTATAACATGCGAAATCACCCACTGTTACACTCAGAATCATCCATCTCCAATTTTGTTGCCCAGTATACGTCGAGGATAAGCTTGGAGTTCAAGTTCTGGAATTCCCCTGGAGGTGCTGATCACTTCTACATCTGCTGCCATTCAGTTGGACAAGATACTGCCTCCAAGTATCTTGCTTTACGTAATAATGCTATCCAGATCACTTGCTCGTCCAGTTATTTTCAGAGGCTCTACACTGCCTACAAAGATATAGCGTTACCCCAAGTTTGGCCTCGACAGTACGAGCAAGTATTGAATCCTCCCGAAGCAAGGTATACCTAACCTATTTTTAGTTTTTTTTTACTTAGCAGTAGTTCAGTTATGCACTGCTGCCAAATGGCTAGCCAAGGAGTTAAGTAATGATGTGGCATAGATGCCAAAATCAAACCAATATATCTTATGTCTAATTATCACTCCTAAGCTTGCTAACTTGATTTAGCTGAATATGCTTTGGAAGAATTTAAAAGCAATTCAAAAGGTAATATCTTTTGTTTCTCAATTCACATTAGGATTTAGGGACTAGAGGTATACAGCTAATAACTTACCTGAGTTTCCAACTTATATCCTAATGCCACTGTGAGCTAAAATTCTTGATTACATTAAAAACTTTGACTTTATTTTGGCTTGTAACATTATAAAGCGTTCCATGCAAGAATTCTAGGATTTGGCAGATGCCAATTATAAGCCATATGACAGCTTCCATACCAATTTTGGCCTCGAAATCTATGCTTTCCACCATTTACCTGTCAGTATAGGGATGATATACCTTAATAACTTCAGCGATGGCCAACAACCGCTACCACTGAAACAGCCTGAAAATTAAGAATGTAAGTGAAATAGAAAACAGAGAAAGAAGAAACTTTTTTTTTTTGATAACCGTGGATGTCCGGACCAACTTGCGCGCACCTCGACTAATAAGATCATGTACTAAGCACTTTCTAGTTTCACTACCCAGCTACCCCAGTCCCAAGTGAGATGTTGTTTCTTTTTTTCTCCATCTATTTGCATTGTCTGTCTCTGCAGTAACCGAGGGTTACTTATCTATTCTGAATCAATTTCTCGAATCTGATTAACTATTGCTCAAAACCTCAAACCTAAAGCGGAACGCATTTTCTCATTTTCTCCTCCCATTGACATTGCATGGTTAGACTAACGGATATTAGAATTGAAGAATCAGATCAAATACTTGACAGGTACGTTTCAGTTAACTTGATGCTAGTCAAATCCGTGGTAAATAAAATGTGGATGAACGCTTGAAAAAATAAGATTAATAAGAAGATTGATTATGACTTTTCACATCTCTTAATGGAAGGTTATATGAAGAATTGGGAGACTCATCTCTGGCTGATTTGGTGCATGTCATGGCTACAGCATTGAATTAAATTTCTCTAGAAATAGTTTCTGCCTCAGCAATCCAGATTAAGGGCCGGTTTCATGTAGATATTTTGAGAATAAATTTTGTGAAAAGTTATTTTTTTTAAATGTTTGGTTAAAATGATAGGAAAACATACGAGTCCACATGCAAATTTATTTTATTGGAAAAATGTGTGGTTGAAAATAAGTTTGGAAAAATTTGAGTTCCAAAGAATCTGTACGGCTAAGTTAGAAGGAAGCTAACAGTTTTATTTTTCTCTTAATAGAAATGAAAAAGGAAATAATGTATGCATCCTATTCTTTTTTCCTTGATGAAGAACTGCTCATGGTATTGAAAGTACTTTTGCAAGATGTTATCTTCTGTTTCAAAGGTTAACGTTTATTTTAAGTGAATTTTTTTGCCATTAATTGTTCCGATTATTAGCTATAATTTTCTTGTTTAACTGCAGAGATAAACTTGTTTTCTTTGCTGGTCGAGTACAGAACTCTCAAATTCGAAAAGAGCTATTCACTTTATGGGAAAATGATACTTCTTTTAGTATATTTTCTGGGCATCCGCCCTTTCCTTACAAGGAAGGGTTCAGAAGGAGCAGATATTGCCTCCACGTAAAAGGTTATGAGGTGAACACTGCCAGAGTCAGTGATGCTATCCATTATGGCTGTGTCCATGTTTTGATATCAAATTATTACGACCTTCCATTTGCTAATATCTTAGATTGGAGCAAATTTTCAATAGTTATTAGCCAAGGGGATATAGCAATCTTGAAAAGCATACTATCATCAATTCCTAAACAGATGTACCTGAACCTTTATCAAAACCTCTGCATTGTTAGGAAGCATTTCACATGGCATACAACACCCAAAAATTATGATTCCTTCTATATGACAGCTTACCATTTGTGGTTGAAAAGAGGTTTGCATAGACTGTTTTAACTAATTTGTCCAAAAAATTCAGCTTCATCCTATGGAACATTAAGATCACGCACAAAAAGGATCACAATTTATCTCTAATTTGTTCATCACATTGAAGTAGAATTGAACAAAATCAGTAAGCAAAACACAAAATTAAGCACAACTTATTTGACATAACATCATTTCATCTCATAATCCAACAAATTTTTTTTTTAAAGAGTAAATTCAGTCTGCATTTTCTAGAATTTACCTATCAACAAAAATCACAAAAAAAAGCAAAAAATCCCAAAAATCTAACTTAGAAACAAATACGAGAATCAATTAAAATTCAAAGTTACCAGTCATTGTTGTATTCCATTTTCTCTGAGTTTTTCCCTTAATTTAACTAAACGAGAGGAAGAAAAAAAGAAAATGACAGTAGTGTATGATCAATAATCAAAAATATCTATTACGATGGATTTATATATGTAAGTATACATTCTAAATGAAAAATAAAAAGACAAGTGGACACAACTACCCTATAATTATGCAAATAGAACAAAAGTTAACCAAATAGAACACAAGTTACATCTTGAAGCAATTATTTCTCAACACTAATATGCTTCCATCCTATCTTTTGATAGGAAAAGATTTCTTTGATAAATGACCAAAATTGAAGAACATAAATACTAAGAAAGAGCAAAGAGGATCCAGTCTGTAGTATTTTAATAAATGCATTTATAAGTAAACATAATATATTACTTAAAACATTTTCACACACAATGTTGTACACATTGTTTAATTATTTCAGCAACTTAGGTTCAAATTTAATCAAAAGTCTAGATAGTTTTTCTGATTTACGGTTTCGATGAGGAATTTTTGTGTGCTCCAGATAATCTAAGTATATTAAAGCCATGCATATTGGCACTACGCAAGAAAAAAATAACACCTACAATTTACATAAAGAAAAAGAAAAAAAATTAAATCATCAAGCTATTGCTGTTATAAAATCAAGTAACTTATCAAAAAATTCAAGTGTTGAATAAAAAATTACTTTCCGCAGTCAAAACCACCGTCAAAGATGCCTTGCAGCATATTGCATAGAGCCAAATAACAAAGATAGAATGCAAACTTACCAGGTGAAACGGATTCAATTGCCTCATTTGCCAGATTACAACCAAACATTCCACTTGTCCTCGTGAACAAAAGAATTTGGTTGGTTATATCTCGTCTTAGTTCGAGTGTTGGAAGAAGTTTCTCCAGAACCTGTAAAAATCTTCTTTAATGGAGCCAAGAAATTTTATCTCTGGATTATACTGGATGCTAGGGTTCAGAAAAGCTGCTGTTGAATGAAGAGGTGAATGGAGGTTGTTCTACCACTTCTTATCTACAATGTCCAATAATGTCTTGCATTTGATCTCATCCATAATGTAGTATGTCCTTATAGACTCCTTCGCTCTGGTCATCAGTTCGTAAATGAACCCATTGTCGGCTTCCCACCAGCCACTTCTCTCATTACCTTCAAGAATGGCTCAGAAACAGCAACACTCTCTTCTAATGCTCTCCAAAATTCATTATCATCAATAATCCCAACACAAGTTACAGTTTGAGGTTTCTTTCCACAAGCCAAATCTGCAGATAATTCTGGGTTATTGAACACATGTTTCAACCTTGATTTCTGCTTCAGCATAGATTGCAAAGAGAGAAAATTGGAAACAGACTTTGTAATTCCATTCCTAATGATCTCCTGTCCTCTCGTGAACTTTTTCATCAGCTCCAGCATTGATGAATTATTGTATATGTACATGGTGCCAAGGCACCATGCCTCCGTCCAAGTGGACAGAGGCATGAGATGCCTCCGTCCACACTTGGATGGAGGCATGGTGCCTCCGTCCAAGTAATGGAGGCATCTCATGCCTCCATAGTCTCTTGGTGAAATTCAGTATCACCCCATGAAAAATCAAACTGTGCCACTGTTAATTAAAAATGCATATCACAATAAGTTAGTAGAGTAAAAATTCAATTCTTATATTACCTTAAATTTAGCCATTAAGCTCGTGTTAAATTAATACTAAGCTTTAGATGGAAAGAAAATGGAAATGATTATATTTGCACTCTTAATGCATAATAAAAGAAGCTTTCAGTCCTGAACTGTTAAACTAATGCTCGTATCCTGGTCTTTTTAGTAAATTTTACAATTACGGATGCTTCTCTTTTCAATCTCATTAAAAAAAATGTGGGAAGAAAGATCGAAAATCTATAATTTGTACTCTCGTAGCTCAAAACTTTTATAGCTCGCTAAATAACCAAACAGAACTCAAATCAGTTTCATTTATAACTATTAATCCTAGAAGTAGGAAATAAATAGAATTACCGAACATTCCGGCCTTAAGGCATCCTGAAATAATTTCATAGGACCGAGATTTTGGCCCCAGCGTCCCTACTGTCTTCGTTATTGCAGGAAAGAAATTCTGCAGATAAATTTCCATTTCCACTTAAGAATAAAATAAACATATTGACAGGCTTGGATGACTCGAGGATTGAAGCCATCTGTATAGGCTCTTCGAGGAGCAAGTGACTTTGACACCATTTTTTCCGATTAGTGAATAAGCGATCGCCGAAGTGTTAGTATGAGAGAGAGAGAGAGAAAGAATTGTCGGTGATTGTGGCCGTTGGCGAGGAATGATGAGATATTCGTCGAATCTGTGATGTGTAGTACAGTGGGTGGTCAGTGGAGAAATGGCTATTACAGTGGGCGGTTAGTGGAGAAATGGCGGTCAGTGAAGCCTCCGTCCGCTTGCACGGAGGCACGCTGCGCACAGTGTGCCTCCGTGCACGTGGATGGAGGCACGTCGTGTCTCCGTCCGTATGCACGGAGGCACACAAGCTGGTGCCCGTACACAGCGTGCCTTCGTGCACGCGAACGGAGGCACGGTGTGCCTCCGTGTACATGGACGGAGGCACGTCGTGTCTCCATCCGTGTGCACGGAGGCACGCACGCTGGTGCCCGTACACAGCGTGCCTCCGTGCACGGAGGCACGCTGGCACGGCACCAGTACGGAGGCACACTGGTGCCTCCGTGCACAGAGTCCGGACAATCTCTTCTAGAATGTGGATGCATTTTATAATTTACGTACCTCTCATACTCGAAGGATAATCTACTCCTTGTTAAACCATCAGAAGAGTTAGCTTCCTGCTTTATGAATCCAAATCTATCAACTTTCAGAAGTACAACGAATCCTTCCTCATGTTCATCCACTTTTTAGTCTTGGGTGCTCACCGACTCAATTCCTTGCCAATTTCTCTAATTATTGTTCAGAATCGTTACTGGTAAATATTATTCTTAATTATTGTTCTTAATTATCTGTAAATATTGTTCTCTAATTATTGATCGGCCTAATTTCCTACGATTTCTTGACGGCAGTATTGCTACAGACTGAAATCTTGAGGAGAAGACACTGATTAAAAATGGTAAGCAGACAAAATAGGACAGAAGTGGTGTGAAGTAGTAGGAAAATGCGGTTAACAAAACAGTGTCGTGTTGGTTGACGATTCAAATTCTTAACATTTGGTATGAACAGTGCCTCCCCAACTAGCTCTTTTATTTTGGTAAGGAAAGCCAATTATTCATTCACATTTTAATGGACATTGGCACCCTAATAAAAGCAAAGATGGCACTGAGACCCAAAAAAGGTGTGTGCTGCTCAGAAAAAAAGGAAAAAAAATCAACGAAGTTTTCTTCATATCGTTCCTGACTAAACTATACGAATGCCTCAACCTCAAGAGATGGTGTCTGCAATCCAATATGACAGATACAAAAATCTGGAATGTTATATATGTATGGTAAAATATAGGAGAATCAAAGTAAATAATCAAACTGAAAGCCCGTGATTACACGGTTTCCTTAAATCGAATTCGCCGCCTCACCTGAGTGCACGAGGTTTTGATCGATGTTCGATTCCCAGGATACAATCGATCGTCGGTTCCCGCTGCACTACGTTAACCGCCTACGAACTAGCTATGACTTCTTCTATCTCTCAAAAATTTCAGCGAAGGAATAACATGATTAAAAACACAAGCTGCTGGAAATGGATGAGGTAACGGGATTTCTTTTTCTCTTGTTGTGTTTGCTGGTTTTTTTTTTTTTTTGTTATGTTCCTCCAACAGTGAGCTCTTCTATTTATACACATGGATGAGGAGGGTGGTTATTAATACAATTGAAGACTGATTTACATAAATTCCTGAAACTGAAGATGTAATGGCATCGAAATTGAAGACGAAGGGAAACTGAAGGCTGCTGATTTTCTGAAGAAATAAACTGATTTTCATTCAATTTCCAACAATCCTCTACATGAATGAAATATGGAATACGAGAGAAAGATAGAGTATAGTGAATCAATCCTGCATAGGATAGGTACCATTTAGCTTTGAACCTTCCCTTGTGAAAATCTATCGAGTATTACTAACAAACCAGTGGATCTGATGCCTTGAACTGTTTTGCTATTTGTGTAAACCAAGACATCTAGACACAGCTTTGTTCTCAATGTTGTGTTCGTTTTGACCATGAACACGTCGCCTGGTTCTGCAAGTGTTTGTTCAAGGATATAGCCTTCCCAATCCTTATAGAAGCGGCCCCACTTCACACGCACATAGGTGACCTCTTAACTCAGCATTTCACAACAACACTTAAGGGTCATTAAAAGCATAGCTTAACCTGCATCTTCTAATCACTGTGAGCACCATAAGAATGAGTAGAAGAAGAACCTTCTCAGTGATTTACTCAGATATACATAGTTTAGTTGTCCATTTGAACCTAAATCCTGGGATCTCCATTCAACTAGGTTGGGTTTCCACCATGATACCTTTCAACGTCATAGGCTGCAAACCCATTCCCCTCGATGCTTTTTCAACTAGCTCTCGAGTTAACCCTTTTGTTAACGGATCTGTAATATTATCCTTTGACTTCACGTAGTCCAAAGTGATAATACCTTGTGAGAGTAGTTGTCGAATGGTATTAAGTCGTCTTCGAATATGTCGAGACTTGCCATTATACATATTGCTCTGTACCCTGCCAATTGCTGATTGATTGTCGCAATAAACACAAATTGCAGGTACAGGCTTTGACCATCTTGAAATATCTTCAACAAACTGGCTAAGCCACTCTGCTTCTTCAGTTGCTTTGTCCAGAGCGATGAACTCTGATTCCATTGTAGATCTCGTGATGCAAGTTTGTTTGAACGATTTTCAAGAGACAGCTGCACCACCAAGAGTGAAAACATATCCACTAGTAGATTTTGAATCTGACACATCTGATATCCAATTTGCATCAGCATACCCTTCGATTACTGCAGGGTATCTAAAATAATGTAGTCCAAAATCACGTGTGTACCTCAAATAATGTAACACCCTGAAAATGGCTCTCCAATGGATAGTACCTGGGTTACTCGTGTAGCGACTCATTCTGCTAACTGAATATGCTATATCCGGTCTTGTACAAGTCATTAAATACATTAAACTCCCAATTATCCGAAAATACTCCAACTGTGACACACCATCACCAGTGTTCTTGGACAAGTGGAGACTCAAATCCACTGGAGTCCTGGCCACAGTGGTATCCAACTTGTTAAACTTGTCTAGTATCTTATCAATGTAATGAGATTGAGATAACGTAAGTCCATTTGGTGTTCGAGTGATCTTTACTCCTAAAATGACATCCGCGAGACCCATATCTTTCATGTCAAATTTTGAGTTTAACATATTCTTAGTGGCTTTGATAATCTTATCAGAGCTGCCGATAATGAGCATGTCGTCGACGTACAGACACAATATGACATACCCAATTTAAGTGATTGTTTAAGTGGAATTTTTTGTTTGGTGAATGAGAAATTAAACCAAACTTAAAATGTTTAAATGCTTGAAATTGTTGGAAATTGTATAGAATATTTTGGAATATTCTAGAGAATGAGTAGATGAAAAGATGAGTCTTTTCATATGGGAGATCATGACTTTTGGTGTGAGTAACTTCCAATAATTATGATTCTTAATTTCAAGAGATGCGTCTCTTGGTGTGGTTTCCAACTACTATATATATAGATCATCATGTATTTGGATTTTATGAAAAAAAAAACAAACAATTCAATGGATAGTTTCATATCATTTCATTCCATGTTTTACAATTTGTTTTTGCATAAAACACTTTGTAGAAGTGATTATTTCTTGTATCAAAATCATGGTTATGGTAGAGAGGGAATTTCGTTCGAGTTCGTTGGTCTAAGCCATTTGGAGTGCTCTTATGGCTTGACGTGGTCGTTGTATCTTGAGAGATGATTGCCAAGAAACCATTAGTACCGATGCGGGGCAAATTCGATTTAAGCTTGTATGGAAAAATATAGGAGAATCAAAGTAAATAATCAAACCGAAAGCCCGTGATTACATGGTTTCCTTAAATTGAATTTGCCGCCTTACCAGAGTGCACAAGGTTTTGATCGGTGTTCGATTCCTAGGATACAATCGATCGTCGGTTCCCGCTGCACTACGTTAACCGCCTACGAACTAGCTGTGACTTCTTCTATCTCTCAAAAATTTCAGCAAAGGAATAATATGAATAAAAACACAAGCTGCTGGAAATGGATGAGGTAACGGGATTTCTTTTCTCTTGTTGTGTTTGCTGGTTTTTTTTTTTTTGTTATGTTCTTCCAACAGTGAGCTCCTCTATTTATACACATAGATGAGGAGGGTGGTTATTAATACAATTGAAGACTGATTTACATACAATCCTGAAACTGAAGATGTAATGGCACCGAAACTGAAGATGAAGGGAAACTGAAGGCTGCTGATTTTTAGAAGAAATAAACTGATTTTCATTCAATTTCCAACAATATAATTGGACCAGGTCTAAGAGGCAAAAAAACAAATATTATTGTCTCATTCTTCAAATCACGCACAGAATATTTGAAAATTTAGCATGGGAAAAGTCTGTCCATAGCTTCTAATCTTCATGATAAAGATACAAGCCAAGACCAAACCGAGCACATGCTCTGCAAAATGCTATTTCCTCTGCTGCAGCAACGGGATCTGTAATATGACATCACCAGGTGATACTATTCGTGTCGATTCATTATCAATTATTCATCAAAGTTTTCATCATAAACGCTTGAGCTTTATTATTTGCTATCTATTGAAGTGTTATCCTAACTCTCTAAATACTTGACTTGATTATATCATTTGTTAAGAGAGTTATTTCAATTGTAAAACTATCATTTATACTTTATTGGTTTCGAGAGCCTTGTGAAAACTCAATTATTGTTAAGGATATGTGCTCCTTGTTGTAAGTCACCTAAGGATAGGTGCTCCTTGTTGTAAGTCACTTAAAGATCGGCACTCCTTGTTTATAAGTTACCATTATAGTGCATTTGGCCTAACTCGTGACGGAGAGTTTGGTAACGAACCCCATTAATTGGTTTGTTATCTTTACATTATTACACTTTACTTTACATTGTCATTTATATTGTGATATATTCATACGTGAAGTAAGTTATCGAACTTGCATATTTAATTCTAGTATTATACTTTACATTTATATCTTGTGTATCGTATTATTTTGAGAATAAGTGTCGAAAAAGTTTCAAAAACCAATTCACCCTCCAAGAAGTTAGTTATTCTTGGGTTATCAATTGGTTAGTTATTCTTTTATAGCTACACATGCACAACATTGAAAAGACGGACAAACAAATAAAGCAGTTCAAAATGCCATTAATATCAACTCATTCATAAAGATATATTTAAGCTCGATCGAACTTCGACCTATACTTCAGAAGTCACATTATTATCAAACGTTGAAATACACTTCAGAAGTTAAATTAATTGCTTGACCAACCTTATCTCTTTCTATGCCTCTCCCACAACTCACACGAAATGCTATTGTCTTTACAAGAAAGCACAACTTTTGCAAGGGAACAAATAATACAAAATCCATTAAAGAGCTAGGTTTTCCGGAATTCATGATCACATATTATATGTAGGAGAATCACATATTCATGTGTTAAATTTACAAGAAAGCTTTCCAGCTATAACCAATTATTCTATACACCCTAACAAAGTTCTTTCATTTACTCCATTGAATTGAGGATTTCACTTTTAGTTGAAGTAAGTACTACTGTCGTGTCCCTCGGGGAAAATGCCTGCTTCATTTCTTTTGGTTCCACTTGGCAGTTGAAGTTCCTGTACGTGGGAATCTGATAGCACTTCCAAGTGTTTTCTCTTCAACCTGTTCTTCGACTCCTCTTCCTTCTCATCCACAAAAGATAAGAATCTTTGGATACGTATAGAGCGTGAACTACTTCGGCAAGAAGGTTCAGATTGTTCAGGGAGATGCCGCTTGAACTTGCGTAGAATGGAGCAAAAGTAGACAAGAAGAGCAAGAAAGCATGCAATTCCACATATGAGGAAAAGACCCCAAAAGCTCTTTAATTGAAGTTGGTCCGAATCCTGCTCAGAGCCCTGCAGACCACAATTTTTTTTGTTCAACCACCTGTCATGTATCTTCTGAAGCTCGCCATTCTCTGATAACATTAAGATAGCAGTTGACATGTCCACGGCTAACGGTGAGTCTCTTGGAAATGCCTAAAATGTAAACAAAAAGTTAGGTGATGTTTCCATGGAAAATAAGTAACTAATCCACCTAATGAAAGTCGCATAGTAACTTCAATAAAAAATAAGAGGACAACAAGGAGGAGAAGAGGAAAAGTAAGAGATCAAAAACACATTGGATCTTCACTGCCATATCCACGTTTAGATATCCAGATTCTAGAAAATCAGAGTTGTAATAGCTTCAGACTGGATTACCTAGGAACTAATTCAATTGAAATATTGGATTTTAAATCATGCTGTAAGCATCTTTTAGTTGTCCATATAAATTTTGTTGAGAAACTTAGAACATTTCATTTCTTTTATTTCCCCAGTCAGCTTCAAATGACATTGCATGACATCCAGTCACAGCAAGTTGTTTTAGTTTGAGAATACGTGATGATTGATTATGAAAACTTTCGTCAAAAAATGATGCTTCTAAGGTATCATCTTGTAGTTCTACGATTGGTTTCTGTTCTGGCTAGTAAAACTGGTAAGATCGTCTAGTTCTTCAATATTATCTTTTGAAGAGGCATTTGTTCTTGGATGATGAACAAAACTTTGATGGACTAGAGGTGCAATGTAAGAAAAGCACCTTGAAGTGTGATCTCATACTGAACGAAAGGACTTGATATTACTTGCAAAATTCAGTTTAGAGACGCTAAAATTCCAACCAAATCACCAATGACAACTTAAGACGAGGATGCAGAATTGCTTTAACATAGAAATATTCAGTTCTAATATCAAGTTTAGAGACACTCACAAATCCCCATCCACTTTTTGTGAACTCTTGGCCAACAATTTGGAACCTGCAGTATGTTGAGAGAAACAAATCCACATATGGACGTTCATCTACCACTGCAGCAACTCTACCTCTCTCAAGGGCATCTGCATACTCTTCTGGTGAGCCAAGAGGAACAAGCCTGGATTTGGCAATGTTGAGTTCCTCTCTCAAGTAATTTTCAGCGAAGGATCCTACCTGGAATCCAATAAGATCACTGCTCGTAGTTAAGGATTCAATTCCTCTAATGGATGAGGCTAGCTGTTGTACCGTCAGGATCGAAGTCAGGCTTGCAGTATAGCTTGAGTTTATTATTAAAACTACAAACAACCAGATAATTAGAACCATTCGACCAAGTGAGCTCACTGTATTTTCTCCTGAAAGTTAAAAATTGTTGCAGTCAGAAAAATGCCATGCTACTACAACCTTTTCAGTGCCCGTTTAACAGGCTTTCGAAAAGCCAACAAGCTTCTTCTAAGATTAAGAAGTTGCTTTTGAATATGCTTGGATAATTTTCTGAAAGTGTTTTGTCCGACTGAAAAGGCTTTTAGAGAAAGCTGGTCTAAAGTAGCTTTCTCAAGAAGCTATTTTAAAAGAAGCAAAAGCAAAAGCAATAGTCCTACCAAACGGGCCATTAGTCTAGACAGTGGATACTTACTGTGAGCAAAAAACATAGTTGAGAAGCCAAACCTGCAACGAAGAGAAAGAGCAAGTATGAAGTTTGAAGCACCACAAACTCCCACAGACAATGTTAGAAGCGCAAATAGACAGGAATATTGGATAAATAGAATTCAACATGATTATCTTAACATGCCTAAAAGGAGTCAGAGCACATATGGCAATCTATTTATTGCCTTGAGATGATGCTTCAGCTGTATTGACATCCAGAAACAAGGTTAAATACTACCATTACTTTGACTCACCATAAAATTGTGATGAACTGCTTTTTTGGTGGACCTCGAAATTCGTCATTCATTCTATGTTCTAGAATCCACACAACTGCTCCCACAATAAGGAAAAAGGCTGCTGTGACTCCCCACATTAACGGAGTGAAAGGCCTCATGAAAGCCCAAGCACTGGATTTCAACTTCTGAACTGGCGCAACGACCACTAGCCCCGAGTCTATATAAGGCTGAGTAAAGTCCACAATTTTTGTACGATTCGTTACAATTGCAATGTCACCAACAGCTGCATCAAAGACCTACAGGGAGCTAATTAAGTCAGCTCAAATACACATTCCATTTGTGCATTAATTACTAATATCAGCACTCACTCACATTGGACGTAATCATGCTTATGAGCTCCGTGTAGCTTGGATTTTTTTGTCTATCTCCAAATAAGACAAACTTATGAGGTACTGCATATGGAAGTAATTTTATTGCAGCAAGGAAAACATCTATGCAATACCCATGGACCGTATTGTTATTTTCGTCTTCTGAAAGAAAATCCTTGAAACCAACTCGGTATGGAATTCCAATTCTTAACTGCCGCCCATTATACGGAAAAACCCACCCCCGTGGCTTGACTGTTGTTTGTCCCGGCCACACTACGCTGTATAGTTGTTGGTTTGAACTTGAACGATTGGGTGCTTTAGTGTAAAGGATCTCTGGCGGCACAACAGAAAGCCCCGAATGGTTTGACCAGTAACCTATTTTCTTGTTTCCTTTCCCAATTACATTGAGGATATCATATGAAGGATGTATTATGTATCTAAATGGATTACTGAATGCAATATGGCCAGCTAAACCTGTCATATTGGTCTGCAAAATGTACCTAAGCAATTGCTCTCCTCCATCAAAAATGCTTAACGCACCAAGATTCAGTGCTCCTCCCTCATAACCATTTAACTGGGAATTATTTGAAAAGGAGATGACACCACCGTAATCCAGTAACGATTTGACTGCATTAGCAATAATCCAAACAGTATCATAAGCATACAGGCCATAAGGGTTCAACCCAATAGAGCCATTGCTTAACTTGTTCCATCGAGAAGAGAAGGCTCTTTTCCTTTCAGAAGCTGGTGTGTGGGGACGAAGTGTGAGAACACCTTGAACGGATTTGGCAGCATCTCCAGAAACTGGGGTGGAATCTAATACAGTAGAAAGCCAAGTAGTAGCAATCCAAACATATCCACTCTTCATCATCCCAAGTTTATGGGCCATTTCAAAAACCTGAAGACCAATTTGAGCATAGGCATGTAGGACAATCACCCGGGATTCCATCAACGTGATCTTAACCAACTCGTTCATAATTTGATCGGGAGATGCTAGGGATTCAGGAGATAGTACTGCTTTGTAAGAGATTTTACAAAGTCTTTCAGCTAGTTTATCGCCAAGAGCTATTATGCTATTACGACCCTGCTCATCGTCTGAAAAAACTGCTATAACCTCTCTGTACCCAAAATAGCTAACCATATCTGCTATGGCTGTCATCTGGAAAAGGTCATTGGGTGCTGTCTGAACAAAGTAAGGATATTGAAGTGGTGAGAGCATAGGATCCAGTGCTGTAAATGACAACATTGGGACGTGCAGTTCATTTGCAAGATGTGAAAGCACATGAGCCATTCCAGAGGTCTGAGGGCCAATAATTGCTACAGTTTTAGTCTCCATATACTGCAATCCTGTAGAGAGGGAATAAATTGGATTATTGGTATGACCTTATCTAGCCTATGAGGAAAAGCTTGAGGGTTCAAAAATCTAAGGGGATACAGTGAGAATAAAACAGGACAACATGTATAAATGACAAGAATAGCAATGCTGACTTGGTTCAAGGAAGACCATTAGCAGTTACCTCCAATAATACCAAGAAAGCCACTGTAGTTTGAATCGTGCATGGAGAGATTCAATTTCCTTCCACCCAGAATTTTAGGATCAGAATTCACATCTTCAACAGCAGCACTCATTGCAATCTTCGCTACTCTCCCATTGACAGTGCCAAATGAGAAAATGGCTCCAATATGTATAATATCAGGTCTTGAAACGTCTTCTGAAAAGCCCCCAGTAAAGAGAATAGACACAGGCACCACCAGCCATAAAAAATTCATGATGCTAATAAATATGAATTTTTTTTTAAGAGTCTTCAATTGTAAAAGAGCCCGAGCAAAGAGGTATCACAAACAAAGAGGATGACAAGGAACTCAAATCCCAAAAAAGTAATTAAGAGACATATAGCCAGCACTTCACCAAATTGATAGAACAATACGAGCATAGCAAACTTTATTAGATCTTCGAAGGAGGCATCCGATACACCTGCCAGCATAGCGAGCTAGACAACATGAAAAATGATGTCATTATATTTTTTAAAAACTAGAGATAAATAAGAGAAATAAGTAGCAAAAGATTCACCGAAGCAATAAATCCAAATGCAACGGGGTAGCAAAACACGTTTCGTAATGAAGTTATCACCGAACTCGGTACAAGAAAGTAAAATTCCGGTAAAATGCTTACCTCATAGAAGTGAAATGCTAATGGAATGAACGGTGAAGCAGAATCCAACCCATTTATTGAAAATGGAAAAGAAAGAAAAGAGATTCTCAATTCAGATGCATTCAAATGTATAAAATTGAAAAGAAACTAAAAGTAACAAACTCACAAGAAAGAAAGTAGGCACTCAGGTAATTAGAGGGAAACTTGCACAATTTTCAATTATGAGATGATGAGAATACTTGACGATAGAGAAATCGAACAACTTGGTAAGTTGGGATTCCACTTGTCACCGTGCACTCACTCACTCCGGTACTTTATACTGGTAGCACGCTCGAACCAAATGTTTGTGATAGAGTTATAGATAATACACAGGCTAGGGCAAACCACAGTACTGGGATTTCTCTTTCATTATGACAACTACGGTAGTGGGGGCAATAATAGCTATAGAACAAATGAATGGTTGTAAACATGTAACAGACTCAGTGGAGAGAATATACTTCGCTACTGATAGGTTGCCGGATTTGAATAGCAAACTTGGTTGAATTCTGCTCAGCTCTCTTTTCCCTCACCCCAAATAGGACAAGACGTACTAACTACGAATTACTAGGACAAAATATATTGGGACTCTTTGTTAAAGAGTCTAGTCAAACAATGTATTTGGACAAAGAGAATTTTGTCAATGTTTGTTGGTAAAATGACCTCCATTAAAAAATAGAATAAATAAATGGTATAAAAGGTTCAAAATATCCCTATCATCAAAAAACTCAAATACCCTTTCAATCCATTAAATTTCCCAATTCGTCTTCAATCCAATTAACACGAGCTCTCCATCTCGGCATCTCCTATGCTTGCTTCCCCACCCCCCCCCCACAAAATCTTGTTATTTATTGTATTACTCACCTCTATTTTCCTACATTTTGAGTATTTGAACAAGAATTTTGTTTTTTAAGTTATCTACATTAAAACCTCTAAATATTTGAATAAAAAATAAAGGTATTTTTGGTAATTTCGTGTACATTTGTCTTTTTATTGTTCAATATAGTTTGAAATGATATTTTAGCCGATTAATTTCCACAGTTGGTGTTTTTCTGTACTGGGTATAACTATTGAATGGTTTACAGCATAGAACGACACTCCAGTCGTTTTACGTAGTGTAGAACGACAGTACAGTCGTTATTTTCCATGTAAAATGACAATAAGAACATTATCTGTTCAGTCTGCAATTTAAATGAATTCAGCTTATCATTATCGTGGCTCGGACGGGTTGCGACTCTTCAAAATCGATTTTATTGGCAAAACGACACTTGTGTCGTTTTCAAAACAGTAACGACAGTTGTGTCGTTTTCTTTTTCCTATCAATTAAGTAATGAGCATAAATCCCGAATGTTGAAAGGAGCGTGTTCAGCCTGCAAGTTAAATGGGTCTCGTTTATCGATTATCGTGGCTCGAACGGGTCGCGGCTCTTTAAAATCGTATTTATTGGCAGAACGACACTTGTGTATTGGAACGACACTTGTGTCGTTCTGTTGATTTTTCCAATATTTTGCTACATTTCAAGGCAAGGACATCAATGATTGGACCCCCAACCTAAGAAGGACGAAAATATTGATTGTGTGGCAACTAGCGGTGGAATTGATATAAAATATAAGGTATGAAACGGTGAAAGTACAAGTCTTAGTCTAAATTCGGTTGAAAGTACAAGGAATGGGCATATCTCAAGTATTTTGTAATGGGCGTGTTCAACTTTCAACTTAAATGGGTTCCGTTTATCGATTATCATGGCAAGGATTGGTCGCAGCTCTTCAAAATTGTATTTATTGGCAGAACGACAATTGTGTATTGGAACGACACTTGTGTCGTTCTATTAATTTTCCAATATTTTGCTACTTTTCAAGGCAATGACATCAAGGATTGGACCCCCCAACCTAAGAAGAACGAAAATATTGATTGTATTGCAACTAGCGGTGGAATTGATATAGAATATAAGGTATGAAACGGTGAAAACACAAGTTTTAGTCTAGATTCGGTTGAATGTACAGGGAATGAGCATATCTCAAGTATTTTGTAAGGGGCGTGTTCAGTCTGCAACTTAAATGGGTTCCGTTTATCGATTATCATAGCTATGATGGGTCACGGCTCTTCAAAATCGTATTTATTGGCAGAACGACACTTGTGTCGTTCTATTGATTTTTCCAATATTTTGCTACTTTTCAAAACAAGGACATTAAGGATTGGACCCCTCAATCTAAGAAGGACAAAAATATGAAACGGTGAAAACACAAGTCTTAGTCTAGATTCGGTTGAAAGTACAAGGAATGGGCATATCTCAAGTATTTTGCAAGGGGCGTGTTCGGCCTACAACTTAAATGAGTTTCGTTTATCGTTATCATGGCTAAGATGGGTCGCGGCTCTTCAAAATAGTATTTATTGGCAGAACGACACTTGTGTATTGGAACGACACTTATGTCGTTCTGTTGATTTTCCCAATATTTTGCTACTTTTCAAGGCAATGACATAAATAATTGGACCCCCAACCTAAGAATGATGAAAATATTGATTGTGTGGCAACTAGCGGTGGAATTGATATAGAATATAATGTATGAAACGGTGAAAGCACAAGTTTTAGTCTAGATTTGGTTGAAAGTTCAAGGAATTGGCATATCTCAAATATTTTGCAAGGGGCGTGTTCAGCCTGCAACTTAAATGGGTTCCGTTTATCGATTATCATGGCTAGGATGGGTCGCGGCTCTTCAAAATCATATTTATTGGCAGAACGACATTTGTGTATTGGAACTACACTTGTGTCGTTTTGTTAATTTTTCCAATATTTTGCTAGTTTTCAAGGCAAGGACATCAAGGATTGGACCCCCCAACCTAAGAAGGACGAAAATATTGATTGTGTGGCAACTAGCAGTGGAATTGATATTGAATATAAGGTATGAAACGGTGAAAGCACAAGTCTTAGTCTAGATTCGGTTGAAAGTATAAGGAATGGGCATATCTCAAGTATTTTGTAAGGGGCGTGTTCAGTATGCAACTTAAATGGGTTTGGTTTATCGATTATCATAGCTATGATGGGTCGCGGCTCTTCAAAATCGTATTTATTGGCAGAACGACACTTGTGTCTTGGAACGACACTTGTGTCGTTCTGTTGATTTTTCCCATATTTTGCTACTTTTCAAGACAAGAACATCAAGGATTGGACCTTCTAACCTAAGAAGGACGAAACTATTGATTGCGTGACAACTAACGGTGGAATTGATATAGAATATAAGGCATCAATCGATGAAAACACAAGTTTTAGTCTAGATTCGTTTCAAAGTAAAAGTAATGAGTGTATATCAAGACGTTTGTAAATAACGTCTCCAGCCTACTACTTAAATGGGTTCAGTTTATCGATTATCATGGTTTGGACGGGTCGCAGCTCTTCAAAATCGATTTTAGAGTTAGAACGACACTTGTGCCGGTTTCTTTTTTCCTCTTGATTAAGTAATGAGCATAAATTTCGAATGTTGTAAGCGACATGTTCAGCCTGCAACTTAAATGAGTTCAACTCATCATTATCGTCGCGGATCTTCAAAATCGATTTTAGAGCCAGAACGACACTTGTGCCGTTTTGAAAACAGTAACGACAGTTGTGTCGTTTTCTTTTTTCCTCTTAATTAAGTAATGAGCATAAATTTCGAATGTTGTAAGCGGCGTGTTCAACCTGTAACTTAAATGAGCTCAACTCATCATTATCGTGATTTGGACGGGTCGCGACTCTTCAAAATCGATTTTAGAGTCAGAACGACACTTGTGCCGTTTTCAAAACAGTAACGACAGTTGTGTCGTTTTCTTTTTTTCCTCTTGATTAAGTAATGAGCATAAATTTCGAATGTTGTAAGCGGGGTGTTCAGCTTGCAACTTAAATAAATTCAACTCATCATTATCGTGGTTTGGACGGGTCGCGGCTCTTCAAAATCGATTTTAGAGCCAGAACGACATTTGTGCCGTTTTGAAAACAGTAACGACAGTTGTGTCGTTTTCTTTTTTCCTCTTGATTAAGTAATGAGCATAAATTTCGAATGTTGTAAGCGGCGTGTTCAGCCTACAACTTAAATGAGTTCAACTCATCATTATGGTGGTTTGGACGGGTCGCGACTCTTCAAAATCGATTTTAGAGCCAGAACGACATTTGTGCCGTTTTGAAAACAGTAACGACAGTTGTGTCGTTTTCTTTTTTCCTCTTGATTAAGTAATGAGCATAAATTTCGAATGTTTTAAGAGGCGTGTTCAAATTTACAACTTAAATGAGTTCAACTCATCATTATGGTGGTTTGGACGGGTCGCGACTCTTCAAAATCGATTTTAGAGCCAGAACGACATTTGTGCCGTTTTGAAAACAGTAACGACAGTTGTGTCGTTTTCTTTTTTCCTCTTGATTAAGTAATGAGCATAAATTTCGAATGTTGTAAGCGGCGTGTTCAGCCTACAACTTAAATAAATTCAACTCATCATTATCGTGGTTTGGACGGGTCGCGGCTCTTCAAAATCGATTTTAGAGCCAGAACGACACTTGTGCCGTTTTGAAAACAGTAACGACAGTTGTGTCGTTTTCTTTTTTTCCTATTGATTAAGTAATGAGCATAAATTTCGAATATTGTAAGTAGCGTGTCCAGCCTGCAACTTAAATATGTTCAGTTTATCGATTATCGTGGTTTGGACGGGTCAAGGCTCTTCAAAATCGATTTTAGAGCCAGAACGACAGTTGTGCCTTTTTCAAAACAGTAACGACAGTTATGCCGTTTTCTTTTTTCCTCTTGATTAAGTAATGAGCATAAATTTCGAATGTTGTAAGCGGCGTGTTCAGCCTACAACTTAAATAAATTCAACTCATCATTATCGTGGTTTGGACGGGTCGCGGCTCTTCAAAATCGATTTTAGAGCCAGAACGACATTTGTGCCGTTTTGAAAACAGTAACGACAGTTGTGTCGTTTTCTTTTTTTCCTATTGATTAAGTAATGAGCATAAATTTCGAATATTGTAAGTAGCGTGTCCAGCCTGCAACTTAAATATGTTCAGTTTATCGATTATCGTGGTTTGGACGGGTCAAGGCTCTTCAAAATCGATTTTAGAGCCAGAACGACAGTTGTGCCTTTTTCAAAACAGTAACGACAGTTATGCCGTTTTCTTTTTTCCTCTTGATTAAGTAATGAGCATAAATTTCGAATGTTGTAAGCGGCGTGTCCAGCCTGCAACTTAAATATGTTCAGTTTATCGATTATCGTGGTTTGGACGGGTCAAGGCTCTTCAAAATCGATTTTAGAGCCAGAACGACACTTGTACCGTTTTCAAAACAATAACGGCAGTTATGTCGTTTTCTTTTTCCTCTTGATTAAGTAATGATCATAAATTTCGAATGTTGTAAGCAGAGTGTTCAGCCTGCAACTTAAATGAGTTCAACTCATCATTATCGTGGTTTGGACGGGTCGCGGCTCTTCAAAATCAATTTTAGATGCAAAACGACAGTTCTGTCGTTCTGGTAGACGTTCTCAAAGCAGTAACGACACTTTTGTCGTTCTGTTGATTTCTCCAATATTTTGCTACTTTTCCAGTAACGACTTGTTCTTTCATTATCTCGATAAATATAAAAGTTATGTCATTTCAATAGTTTTTTGTAGCTTGTCAATCTTTTTGTGTTATACACGTTAATAAGTTATTAGAGGTCGTTTCGTTGAAAAAATCAAATTACAGCAGATAACGACTGTAGTGTCGTTTTACGTTGCAGATAACGACTGTAGTGTCGTTTTACGTTGCAGATAACGACTGTAGTGTTGTTTTATATCGCGACTGCGGACCTTTTTGAGCAACAATAGATCGAATTGGTGTATTATTGGTCGATGTTAAGTCATGGTGTTCGTCGTCTGGGTTAGTGCTATCCACTGGTGGTGGTGCCGACCATGGGTGTCGCCGGAGGTAGGTTTTCCAGCAGAAGAAGAGTGGGCGAGAACTAGTTTTTTGGGCTGGTTTGTTGCTAATTCTGGTGGTTTCATGGATAATGGTTGATTAGAGATTGTAGATGGGAGTGAGACGATGTTAGGGGTGGTGGAGTCCGATGGTTTGGGTGACCGAAAAGTGGTGGAATGGGGCTCATTATGTGACTGCTGAAAATGGGTGAAAATGAAGAAAAAAGAAGAAGGTGAAATGAAAGAAGTTGGGTAAATAATTTAATATAAATTGAAGGACAATTTTGTCATTTTACCATTAAAACATTTTCATTTTTTTTTTATTCTATTTCATTGTTGGTCAAAGGCCATTTATCCAAAATCATTGTTAAGGGGGGTTATTTGGCCAAATTTCCCAAATATATTTTGTAAATCGAGAAGGTTGATGAATTAATTTCCCCAAATAGAGTTGAAAACAAGGACATTCAGGCTGCTATGCTTGTCTCGCCTATTGATCAAGACATCAACCGATGATAACGGAACATTGACTCATTGGAAAACAGGGTTTGCCATGCCACTAATTGACATTCTTTATAGTAATTCTGGAATGGAAGCGCAGCGCACGCTCTTCATAGTATTCCTTGTATCGTGCCAGTAGGTCCACTACCCACTCACGGCAGGCATCCTTAATTTCATAAGTTCGAGTTGATCACGGAATGTATCCCACTATTTTGTGGGTCACTATTATATATTCCCAGATACTGACTTTTTAAGTGAAAATAAAAAATACAATATCAAGATTTTGAAAGACTTTCAAAAAAGAAAAAGAGAGAATGAAAAATGCTCTTCAATTCCCCTTCAATTTTCTATTTCATAAGATACAAGAAATCAATATTTTTTTCTCATCCAGTAGGTATTATTTTTCACATTTCAATATTCTCATTTCGTTCTTGCTTTCTTTTTCATCATTTTACTATGAAAAAAGATTAATTTATAATTAAAAATTCTTTTTCACCATTTTCTCATTTTTTTCTATTAAAAATCAATTTATAATCATGAGAATTTTTAAAATAAAAGTCTGAATTTTACAAAAATCTATAAAAGAAACCTATGAAAAACTTTCATTAATTTTATCAAAATTTATAAAAGTCAAGTTCACGTATTCTATGAAAGTCCATCACTTAAAAAAGAGTTTATAAAATGAATACACCCCTTAAATTCAAGACATTGCTAACGTATATTTATTGTTATTGGTATTTGATTCAAGGTTGTCGATTGCTTACCGAATTTGCAATCATTCTGCTTCCCCACCAAACCCGACGACTTGTGTACAATAACGTGTAATATATATATCCCACACGTTTTATACCTGACTTTATGTAGTACACCTATAGAGCCCATTTCACATTCCTCGGGAAAAATTAATTGTTTTTAAACACCTCCAACAAATACAATTAAATAAGTTACAAAAGCAAAATTGATCCAAAACCTCCAGAAGAGTCGTTCTTTTCCAACAAATACAATTAAATAAGATTTTGCCAGAAAAAAATTAGTGCATGTGTGTAAGTTTATTCTTTTGCCTAAACCCCGCCCTTCTCTACTACTTAAACCTTACATGGTGCCTTGTGGGCCGGGATGTTTGATACAGTAGGCCGTGATGATGAGGTTATTAATCAATCAAAAAGTCATGAGCTTACATTATTCAATTCCTTCAAAACCTCTCTATGTTTCCAAGTTGTCGGAGAGATTCTGGCTCAACAAGGAATAAACGCCTCTGAGTTTGGTATCGGAAAACAACTATTCCTTTATATGCTGTCCTCGGCAAACCATCCTGGAGATGCATAAAACCAGAACAAAGATACATTTACAGTCAATTTAACTGGAAAAAGTTTACACGGTGATGTAGCTTCTTCACAGAATCAGTGGTCCCACCCAATCACAATGTGGAGAATATAAGCCACTCCCTATGCATTAAATCACAAATTACAACCCAAGCAATCACAAAGAGAAGGAAAGACCACTTGCTTCGTGACTGAATTGGGATCGCCTAGACCTAGTCAGCTAGATATTGGCAACATGCAGAAAGGTTTGAGACTACATGTATGAAGAAATATGGAACTGGGTGGATGAATGATTAAATTAAAAGTTCCACTAATTGATAAAACCACAGAACCCAAATGCAAGAACTTTTACCTTCCATTCCTCAAAAATCCCAAAATTACTTGCAATGTGAAAGGAAATGGCAAAATGATGCAATGGCTAATGGGCCAAAAATTGAGTTGGCCCAAGCTGGAATTGAAGTCCAGCCCAAAGTTCTGTTTTCTGGTTTTGTTTGTTGGTGCAGAAACGTGAAATGACTGAAGCTAAAACCGTGTTTCTACTTACCTATATTTTGTACGCTTTAGATGTCACCACGTGTCGCCTCCAACACCGTTGGATTGGCGACTGTTGTGTGACTCATATAAAAGCGGGATTTCTAGGGTTTGAGAACACACTTTGGCTTCTCGATTCTTCCATTCTTATCACTACGCCGTTTCTTCGAGTCTGTTCTTCCCTTCACTGTAGAAATCAAATCTGCTTATTTGATTTCTGGTTTCCCTTCAAAATATTGTAGATCTTGTGTGATTACATAGTTTGAAGGTTGGTTCTTGTGTGAACCGTGTACTAACAGTGAGAGAGTTCCTATTTTGTGTAATAATCTGCCTTGTCTGAGTGTCGATCTGTGTAATCTTTACCTTGGGGTTTGATTCGAACATTGTGGTGTTCATTCTTGAGTGATTAAACAAAGGGTTGTACGAATCTTGAGCCTGTGGGCTTTAATACGAAGATAAGTTTCTGATTCAGTTTTTATGTTCTTCACTTGAGTTGATTTCGTATAAATTTGATGTTTAATGTTCTTAAGCTTTCAGTTTCTGATTGTTGATGTATATTGATTTACATTTATGCATTTGATCTTGAGCTAATTAGTTGATCTCCTCCTAACAGTGGTATCAGAGCGTAAAGGAGTGAGTTCTTGACTGTGTTGGGCTCGATCTTGAAATTGATACCGCAAACTTTAGCTGCTCTGCGATTTCTTGAAACCCTAATTAAAGGGCATTGGTGAGATCTTTCTGGTTTTATGAATTGGTCTCGATTAACAATCATGCTGTAAATTGTGGTTGAGTACTTTGACTATTTTTTGGGGGTTCTGGATTATTTGGGTGCCTGACCTTGTGTGGTTACACTACCTGACCAATTTGTTTTACTGCTCTAATCAGTTTTCTGCCTTGGTTAGATTTTCTGCTTAGTTTGGATTTCTTTATTCTGTAGATTATCTAAACTTGTGTTTGTTGAAAACCTGAATCAAGACTCCTTGTAATTCCTTTGTCCAGAAACCAAGAGTTGTCTGGAATCTGAGGGTTACTTGGACTACAGTCGAGATTCTTGATAATCTTGTTTTTTTCTGAAAAATTATCCTGCAGTATTGTACAGCTTGATTGAATGTTCAAGATATAATTTGTTTGTCTCTGTACAATTGTATTTGTATTGAGTTACCAAGATTGTGTACTGTGTGATTCAACTCTGAAAGTTTATGCTCTCTGTACTTGCAATCTGATTTTCCTGTAGTGTCCCTTGTGTGGTGGTACTTCTCTGATCTGTATTGCAAGTGTTCTGGTTTAATGTCTGATTGAGCTGCATACATCCATTTCATTCATATTTTGTTTTTTGTTTTAAAGATGACTTCAAAATTTGAAATGGAAGTTTTTAATGGCAAAGGGGACTTTAGTCTCTGGCGTCAAAAAATGAGAGCTCTTTTACTTCAACAAAAATGTGCTAAAGCCATTGATGAGTCATGGCCTACTGATCTTGAATCAAGTAAAGTGACTGAACAAGATGAAACTGCATGGAGTACTGTTTTCTTGCATTTGTCTGACAATGTGATTAGAGAAATAGGTGAGACTAAGACTACTGCTGAATTGTGGAAGAAATTGGAGAAAACTTATTTGAATAAAGCTATGCCAAATAAAGTATATCTCCTAAAACAGTTTTTTGGTTTTAAACTTGATCCTTCCCTTGACCTTGAGTCTAATATTGATAGATTCAATAGATTGACCCGTGACCTAGCCAACTGTGACGAGAAACTCTCAAATGGGCGCTTGGTCGTGGTCTTATTGAATTCAATTGGTGATAAATATAAAGATGTTAAAAATGCAATTGAATATGGGAGGGACACTCTATCTACTGAAGTGATTATTAATGCTTTAAGGTCTAAAAGTTAGAGTTAAAATCTGACAAGAGAGAATCTGTTAGTGGCATTAATTTGATGATGAAGTCCATGTTTAATCCCAAAAATGGTAATTACAACAAGAGACCTGTTCATAAGAAAAAGAGCAACTTTAAGGACAAGAATAAAATGATGACTAAAGGGAAAAAGTGCTTTTATTGTTTAGAGGAAGGTCATTTTATTAAAGATTGTCCTAAAAGGCTTTATGACTCTAAAAACAAGTCTAAAAATGATGGTGGGGCTGCTTTGGCTTATAATGAGTCTAATGTTGATGAAGTTTATGTTGCTGTTAGTAGTTCCCCTTCCCAAGAGTGGATTCTTGACTCTGGTTGTACTTATCACATGAGTCCTAATAAGGAGTTATTTTCAGATTTTGAAAATGTAACTGGTGGAAAGGTTTTAATGGGTAATCACATGACATGTGAAGTAAAAGGTGTGGGAACTATCACTTTGAACTTAAAAGGAGACAATAAGTTGATTCTAGAGAAGACTAGTTATGTTCCTGACTTGCAACGTAATCTAATCTCCTTAGGGGTTTTAGATGACCTTCACTATGACATTGTTATCAATAAGGGTTACATTAAAATCTTGAAGGACTCTAATCTGATTGTAGAAGTCCCCAAGAGACATGGCCTTTACATTTTGCAAACTAAAAATTTTTGGAATCCACTTCAAAGTAATCTCAAATTCAAAATGATAAATCACAAATATGGCACAAGAGATTGGGCCATATTAGTGATAAAGGACTTCAGATTTTGAAAAAACAGGGTGCTTTTGGCAAAGATAACATTGAAAAATTGAGTTTTTGTGACTACTGCATTTTAGGAAAGCATAATAGACTTCCTTTCTTACCTGGAATGCATAAATCTGCCTCTATACTTGAATATCTGCATGCTGATCTGTGGGGACCAACAACTGTGTGCACTCAATCTGGTTTTAAATATTATTTGCTTGTCATTGATGATTTTTCAAGAAAAAATTGAACTTTTTTGTTAAAATCAAAATCTGACACTTTTAATATTTTCAAAGAGTGAAAACTTTTAATTGAGAACCAAACTGACAAAAAAATTAAAGTTTTAAGAACTGATAATGGTTTGGAATTCTGCAATTATGAGTTTGATGAAATGTGCAAACTATCTGGTATGTTAAGGCATAGAACAGTCACACACACACCACAACAAAATGGCTTGGCTGAAAGAATGAATCGTACTATACTTGATAAAGTTAGATGCATGTTGTTGTGTTCTGGCCTGCCTAAAATTTTTTGGGGTGAAGCAGTTAAAACTGCTAGTTATCTGATAAATAGATGTCCTGCAAGTGCTATAGACTTTATGATCCCCGAAGAAAAATGGAGAGGTACACCTGTTGACTTTAGTAACCTAAGGGTTTTTGGGTGTGCAGCTTTTGCACACCAAACTAAGGTAAATTGGAACCTAGAGCTCTTAAGTGTGTTTTTCTAGGCTATGGGGAAGGGGTTAAAGGCTATAGACTGTGGGTAAGAGATCTTAGAGGCTATAAGGTCATTATAAGTAGAAATGTGGTATTTAATGAGAATGACCTACACTGTTTTAAGTCTGAACAAAGAACCCTGCACTGCTTGAGCCCTCTGAACAATCTGAAAATGTAGGAAAAAGGGTTGAGATTGAGGTGGAGCAACCTGAGGAGTGTTCTGACCATTCTGACCCCCTAAATATTGACCCACCCGAGCCGAAACCGAACTCCGGTGAGGTTCCCCGAGGTCGATTTAGAACTCCGTACACCTTTAGCTGATTATCAGCTTGTTAGGGATAGAGAAAGAAGGACCATTAGACCTCCCACTAGGTTTGAAAATGATGTTTCCTTGCTTTCTTATCATGATATGATTGAGGATGAACCTGAATATTATGAAGGAGCTTTGAGTAGCAAAGATTCCAAACAATGGCTTGCAGCCATGCAAGATGAGATGGAATCCCTTCACAAAAATAAGACATGGATTTTGGTAAAAAGACCGGAGGGTAAGAAGGTTGTGGATTGTAAATGGATTTTTAAAATAAAAAGGGGTGAACAAAGTGAGAATGACATTAGATACAAAGCCCGTTTGGTAGCAAAAGGTTTTACTCAAAAAGAAGGAGTTGATTTCAATGAAAGTTTTTCACCTGTAGTAAAATTTACTACAGTTAGAGTCATTCTTGCCTTGGCCACTCAATTTAATTGGGAATTAGACCAATTAGATGTAAAAACTGCTTTTCTAAATGGAGACTTAGAAGAAATTATTTACATGAAACAACCTAGAGGATTTGAAGTGACTAACAAATCTGACCTAGTATGCCTTCTTAAGAAATCTCTTTATGGCTTAAAACAAGCTCCAAGACAATGATATAAAAAATTTGGCAATTTTGTTCTTGGACTTGGGTTTAAGAGGAGTAACTTCGATACTTGTCTTTATTGTAAAGGTCAAGGTGGAGCTAATTCACTTTACCTACTCCTTTATGTGGATGACATGATATTAGCTAGTCATGACATAAAAGAGATTGAAGATATTAAAGGAAAACTAAAATCTGAATTTGAAATGAAAGACTTAGTTCCGGTGAGAAAGATTTTAGGTATGGAAGTTAAGAGAGATAGAAGAGAAGGCACACTAAGTCTTAGTCAAAAATCATACATTTTGAAATTACTTAGCAAGTTTTCTATGGCTGAATCCAAGAGTGTTAGTGTCCCCTTAGCTAATCATTTTAAACTATCAAATGATTTGTGTCCTAAAACTAAAGAAGAGTTTGAAAGAATGGCAAATGTGCCTTATCCAAATGCAACTGGTTCAGTAATGTATCTCATGGTGTGTTCTAGACCAGATTTGGCATATTCTATAAGTGTTTTAAGTAGATATATGTCAAATCCAGGTGAAGTACATTGGGAAGCCATGAAGTGGCTCCTTAGATACATTAAGGGGACCTCAAACTTAGGGATTCAGTTTAGAAAACAGGCTGAGGGTGTTATTTTGAAAGGGTTTACTGATTCTGATTATGCAGGTGATAGGGACAACAGAAAATCTACTTCTTCATACATGTATACTTTGTGTAATTCATGCATAAGCTGGAAATCCCAGCTTCAAAAGATTGTGGCCTTGTCTTCAACTGAGGCTGAATACATTGCAGCCACTGATGCTATAAAAGAAGGAATTTGGTTAAAAGGGTTACTTAATGAATTTGGTTTTATTAAAGAAGTTGTTCTCTATTCTGATAGCCAATCTGCAATTTATTTAAGTAGAAATCCTGTTTTACACAATAGATCTAAACATGTTGATATTAGATTTCATTTTATTAGAGATGTTATTTCACAAGGTGTTGTGAAACTTGAAAAGATATCTACTAACTACAACCCTGCTGATGTAGGTACCAAAGTTTTGCCTTTAAAAAAATTCCTGGATTGCTTGACCTTGCTGAATGTGGTGCCCTGCTGATTTGTGAATGCAGCTACTGTGATTATGAGTTCTGAAATCGATGAATACCACTACTGATGCTTGAATCATTGTACCAAGGTGGAGTATGAAAGGAAATGGCACAATGATGCAATGGCTAATGGGCCAAAAATTGAGTTGGCCCAAGCTGGAATTGAAGTCCAGCCCAAAGTTCTGTTTTCTGGTTTTGTTTGTTGGTGCAGAAACGTGAAATGACTGAAGCTAAAACCGTGTTTCTACTTACCTATATTTTGTACGCTTTAGATGTCACCACGTGTCGCCTCCAACACCGTTGGATTGGCGACTGTTGTGTGACTCATATAAAAGCGGGATTTCTAGGGTTTGAGAACACACTTTGGCTTCTCGATTCTTCCATTCTTATCACTACGCCGTTTCTTCGAGTCTGTTCTTCCCTTCACTGTAGAAATCAAATCTGCTTATTTGATTTCTGGTTTCCCTTCAAAATATTGTAGATCTTGTGTGATTACATAGTTTGAAGGTTGGTTCTTGTGTGAACCGTGTACTAACAGTGAGAGAGTTCCTATTTTGTGTAATAATCTGCCTTGTCTGAGTGTCGATCTGTGTAATCTTTACCTTGGGGTTTGATTCGAACATTGTGGTGTTCATTCTTGAGTGATTAAACAAAGGGTTGTACGAATCTTGAGCCTGTGGGCTTTAATACGAAGATAAGTTTCTGATTCAGTTTTTATGTTCTTCACTTGAGTTGATTTCGTATAAATTTGATGTTTAATGTTCTTAAGCTTTCAGTTTCTGATTGTTGATGTATATTGATTTACATTTATGCATTTGATCTTGAGCTAATTGGTTGATCTCCTCCTAACACAATGCGTTCAAAATCTGATTTGTCTTGATACTGAATACGCGTGTTGCCATCTATATTATATGCTTTTAGAACGGCATCAGTTCCATGTACAGGTGTCTCCTTTTTAAGCATGTCAGCGAAGTGCTTCTCATACTTGTCCTATATAGGCACAGAGGATACCATATAACCAATCATTCTTTTCCTTTTCTTTTGACCATCACACAGTAAACACTCTTACGAAGCAAGATGTTACCTTCACCAGGTAATTGAGGTCCATTGACTTCCAGTTCACCTTCCAGATGGATCATCAAACAAGTTGTTAGACAAAGGCAAGCGAGAGGAGAGGGGTGCGTAACAAGGAAATAACCAACTAGCATACCTTGACGTCATTCATTATGATAGGTTCAAGATATTGTCTGAAGAACTGGCCCATGCTAGATCCCTGTGAGAAAATTAGGAACCCCAAACAAGCAAGTTCCAAGGAATTACCGTCTTGAACCGAACTATGTAGTAAAATCACAGTTCTAACTTAATACACTTCACCAAACCTAATATTAACAATGAACAAAAGATAATTTTTTTCATTGACACAAACTTCACATTGTAGAATTAGATGAATAAGGCAGATATTTCAGTGAGACTAATAGGTTTTACATACTAGTCATGATAATTGCTCTCATTGGGAGACAAAAAGCTGGAAATTATATAAATATTAAAAGTTACGATATCAACTTATGAAACTCATGTCTGATGCTGGACTTATTCATTCAAATAAAATACTACCTCCATCCCATAAATATAGACTTGTTTTCCCTTTTTTGTTTGTCGCAAATTATATACCACTTGTTGAGATTATAGTTGATTTCTTAATTTTCTAATATATCCCTATTTAATTTGCATTGTTATCAACAAATATGAATTACTCATATTTAAACTTAATTTAATGTAAGGGTATATCAAGAAACATGTAAGAAAAAGTTATATTTTCAATTATATTAATTGCATTTTCTTAATCTGAGTGAAAATAAAGATACTTGTCAGTGGGCTGAATGGTAGAAATGACATTTAAATAAAGACAAAGGAAACGTATTAATTATGCGCCTTCCAACAAAATAAACTGGAGATTGATTAAAAAAATTACATGGTCCCCAAAATTATATGTTTTGCACACTTCTGAGCGAATAAATTGTCGCCCTTTGTGATTCTCTTTCAGTCGTAACCAATCATCTCAGTAAGTGATCATTTGGTCAACGAAAATTCTTGAAAATTGCATTAAAAGGATACACGGACAAAAATTCATAGAATCGATGCAATAAAGTGTAAACTTTCCTATATAACTTTAAAAATTCAACTCCAGAAGTATATTCCTTGGGCAACTTTGGAGATAGTTCATCTCAAGTGGATTTAAAGAGAATCCATCCAAGACCACAGAAAATATCCGAGTGGTAAAGTGTTGTAATATGTGGCTTATATAGAGTGGAACATATGTTTACTGGAATAAATAGGCCGATGTTGGAGCTAAACAAAGTTTTCATGACCATCCCTTAATAATTGAGAGTGAAGAGTGTTACACATTGTATGACGTGACACAACTTGGGACAGTGGACCTAACATAGCAAGAAAACTCTTCACCAGCATGAAGCAATTGAAGTCACAATGGGTAGTAGAGATTCATTGGAACAATAAGCATATGAAATATTGAGCGTGAGTCCCTATATAGTGAACCATCAGCCCTCTGACAAGAGCGAAGCTCGAAATACACAGGAAAAAAAACAACTAAGGAGGTGTGTAGCGCTCTCTCTCTCTCTCTCTCTCTCTCTCTCTCTCTCACACATCTCTATTCCATCTCCAATCTCAAATTTCTATGATTTTGAAAGCCATTCCAAATCACAGATAATGAAAGAAAATGATCTCTCCTTTCAGAAGCCACTCCAAATTTCTCCCAAAATATTGCTTTGGTTTATGTGAAGTTTCAAGGTCATTTGCCCTAATATCATTTAGGTCCTTTTTAATTTTAACTTCTCGAGTTGGTGGTGTTTGGCTTGTTAAACAAGAAAAGAGAAACAGGAATAGAACATGTCAGACACTCCGGTCTTACTAGCACTTTCATGCTTAATAGGCCACAGCTCTCCCCTCTAATGCTCAGACTTTTCGACATGGATGAAATACCCGTGTTGACACAACACAACACAACACAACATGGGTATGGATATAGGATGTATCAAATCCTTCAAGTTTCAACCGAACACTTCGTTGTTTCTGCTTTTTTTCTTTTTCTTCTTTCTTCTTCTTTATTTTTTTCTTTCCCTTTTCTTCTTTTCTGTTTCTACTCTCTATAAACCTAGAACCACAGCCAAGAAGGTTGAGGAAGGCGACGACGCTAGGTTTTCCCTTCTTTTTCTTCTTCTTTTTTTCCTTCTTTCCATCTGTATCGATGGTTTAGGGTTTCATTATGTCTTCTTTTTTTCCTTTCGGTACAAGTGGTAAAATCTGTCGAAAATCTCCTCCAAGAACGACCACTTTTCCACCAAAAAGCAAGTTATAATCAGTAATATCTCGAAATATTTTATCTACAGCTTCAATAGCACAACGATTTACCATAGGTGCCTCATCCCAAATTATTAGCCTAGACATTTTCAAGAAAGTTCCCAAAGTCGATTGTTTGCTAACAAAGCAGTTGGCTTCTCCAACTATTTCCAAATGAATTTTAAATCTCGAATGAGCTGTTCGACCTCCAAGTAATAAAGATGCAGCTACTCCAAAGGACGCAGTTGTCAAAACAATTAAATGTTGACACCTTACACCAACTAAAAGTGCTTTGCATAAAAAAGTCCTACATGTCCCTTCCGGACCATCGATGAAGTAAACACCACTTGATTCAGATTCTACTTTTTTCATAATTATATCGTATGCAAACTGTTGTTCTTTATTTAACGTTGCGGCACAGCCACACAATCAAAGCTTCCTTGAATATACAATTTAATTGTTTCCTCTGCAACAATTCCTGTCAACCTTTCATTCTCATCTATATTTACATTAAACAACACGATTCCATAATCATTTATATTTTTACCTAGGGATTCTAAAATAGAACTTATATGCTCCAGAGCTCGTATTTCAGCAACTTCAATTGATATATTTTGATGTACATAATCATCCATCATATAAGATTTAAATTTATCCCACAGTAACTTTAGATGATTAGGATTGCACGGTGTAAGAAGTGTAGCAAAAGGCCGTCTTAAAAAACAAGGCATTTCATAAATAATAGCTTCGGATAGACATTCTTCACAACGATTGTCTCCACTTAATAAACTATGTAAAAATGCTACTTCTCGAAATGTACCAACAATTATTCCATTGAAAGTTCTTATATCTTCAAATGATGTTGGCCCTCTAATATGGTTAAGAAGAATGCGAAGGAAATATCGTTCTCCTTCAGATGGATTTGTTGAGACAATTCGTCCTATAATAATATGTTTCTTTCTGGCAGTCCAAATTTTGTTATTTACATTCCAAACAAAATATGTTAGGATATCTAGATACAAAAGCGTTCGAACAAATTCGTTTGCTTTATTTAATCGGAAAAATTCAGTTAACATTGTTCTCCTTGTATTTTCATTCTCAATAATAGTAGATAAATCATCATTATTTTTGTATGTAACTTATTGATGATCTTCAATATGAAGTTGTAAAGAATAAACAATTGGATAGATTTCTGACAAATTAAATGAAAAAATATCCACATAGCTTTAGGTAGATATATCCATCTAGCAGATATTTCATCAATCTCTTTCTTTTTCATCTTTGCTAACGAAAAAATTAATACGATCATATCATTTGTATACATATTTGTACAAATATTTTACAGTTTTAATATAAGAACATATTTCAACATTGATATGACAATCAAATTTTGCACTTAAATAAGGATTATATGGTACAACTCATTGATTGTCTAACATTTGACCTCTAACTTTAATATTAATGCCTTTATTACGACGTCTATACAATGGGTATAAATTATCTCCAAATATAGTACTATTACAATAATCCCTCGGATATTTATTCTTACAACCACTATTTGTCACCATGCATACATTTTTTGGATTAAGGTTCCATGCATATTGTGCTTTACAATAACTGAATAAAGATGAGGGTACTTGTTTTTATCAGGAATTTCACAAGAGACTATCCTATCAACTTGTTGAGCGGAAGAAATCTTATGGCCACAGTTAAAAATCATCAATAAATGTGCGTGAGGAGGCCCTCTTTTTTGGAATTCAATCATGTATATATGAGCAACAACATGATCAAAAATATTGTTCTTGTACAAATCATTTTTAAGTTATTCTAATTTTGCTCTAAATATACGTACAATTAGATCCTGTCGATTTTGAACCTCATTATTATGTTTCAATTCTTGCTTAATTTCTGGCAAATTTGGATTACATGTTATAGTTAAAAATATATCTGGTTTTCCATAATGTTGGACGAGCCATAGTTGGTTTTCCATAACGTTATGGTAAAACAAATTTCTTTCCAATTTTGTATCCTCTTGTTTCCCCGTTTTCAACACTATCTACAATATCCATCCTGCCGAAATGAGTGAAAATATAAATTATGTCTTTTCATCCTCCACACCAAATGAGCACCTTCTACATAGGGGATATGCCCATACTCGTGTCAAAGAATTACTAGTAGCAATTAGGATGAAAAAATAGGAACGTGTGATATGAAAAGGGGATATTTTAATGCAACGTAACTTTGGCCCCTAGAGAGCATAAAAGATTGTCTGAAGATGGTAAGCCGGAACTACACACTTAAAAATTTGAAGCTCCTAAAGATAAACACGGCATGCTTTAGAACAAACTTAATATTACTTTCGAGGTAGTCAGCATGGTTGCAAGCCATGACCACCACTGGAGCCTATCATACAACAGCAAGGACTGTAATCTTTCAACTTATCAAACCTGTACATCACCAACCAATTTCTTGAGGCCCTTCCCCAACCCAGGAAAAGAACATACTATTATATCCCAAAAATAGGTTTGATACAATGTACCATAGGATTGCAAATGCGCATGAAGATCACCACCGACTTCAAAGAAATTTCCAGAATTGGCTGCTTCAATTAGTATCTTAATTTCATTTATGGAATCATCCATAATTGGCACTAGGGTGGAGAAGATCCTAGAAAAGCTGTTGTATCATTTCCACCGCCACGTGAAAGAATAATCTAGAATTATCAAGCCCATTATCACCGCCATACTAGAAGCTTTGGCCACCGTAATAAGCATCTATATATGTGTGTGTATTTACTGTACGTATAATGTAAGGGGTGAAGAGAGAAACACGGATAGAGTTCTAAGATAGTGGTTGTGCAGTGAATAGAGAAAGAATTAAGAGAGATAGAGAACATGAGATAAAGAGAAAGAGATAGTGCATGCGTGAGAATTGAGAGAGTGAAGAAAGAATTACCGGAGATAATAGTGGAAGTGCTGTTAGTTTACAAAATAAATAGTGAGGTGTCCTAGTGTGATTGGTTACTGTTCAATTGTAAAATTATTTTGACCAAACGTTTCAAGAATTGTCGAGTTTGAATCGGATCTGGGCGTAACTAAAAAGAAAGGAATTAAAATGAAAAGTCGGTGTTACAGGGGAGAATTGAAGATCACCACCGAATTCAAAGAAATTTCCAGAATGTGCTGCTTCAATTGGTATCTTAATTTCATTTCTGGAATCATTCATAATTGGCGCTAAGGTGGAGAAGATCCTAGAAAAGTTGTTGTATCATTTCCACTGCCAATTGCAAGAATAATCTAGAATTATCAAGCCCATTCGCACCATCATACTAGAAGCTTTAGCCACCGTCATAAGCAACTATGTATTTGTGTGTTTGCTGTATGTATGATGTAAGGGGTGAAGAGAGAAACGGGAATAGAGCTAGAGATAGTGATTGTGTAGTGAATAGAGAGAAATAGAGAAAGTGAGATAAAAAGAAAGAGATAGTGCATGCGTGAGAATTTAGAGAAAGTGAAGAAAGAGTTAGTGGAGATAATAGTGGAAGTGCTGTGAGTTCACAAAATAAATAGTGAGGTGTCCTAGTGTGATTGTTTAGTGTTCAATTGTAAAATTATTTTGAGTGTTTCTTTATAAAATAAAATAATTTTATTTGGGATTTAAACTCAACAGTGCATGTTTGCGTGCTTTCTAACATGTTTGACCTTTTCAGCGAAGCTATGAAGCAGGTTTTAGCATAGAAAGAAAAGTTAAATTTTATATCTATATAAATAGACTTCATAATCCAAATATTTGGCATAGGAGGGTAGTCAAATAATTCCTATATCCAAACAATTATTAGGGGAAAAAAGTTATATTTATATTTAAAACTGATGGCCAGCTCAAAAGTGCATTCAATCTTGCAGCAGTTGGGGGCTTGTTAGGAATTATAAAGGGGATGTTTTCTTTCCTTTTCATGAATTTTACAAAAATTGCACTAGATTAGTGGCTGGAACAAGAACTCTTTGAACTGAATTGAGATTGTATTGCAAATATGGTTTGCATAAGATCTGGATGGAGGTTGACTCGATGGTAACTATTCAATCTCTTTACAAGAAGCTTTGGCCATAGACTATACAGTACCGGGAGGAAATTCACCTTTGGCAAAAAACAAAAGAACCCCCCCTCCCTCACACATACAAAAAGAGGGAAACGCAGTTGCAGATTGGTTGGCAAATACTGGCTACAAGGAACGACATCTCAAGATCTTAGATCCCCACGAATTAGTAGGGGAAGTTAGAGGACTCTTGAGGCTAGACAAATGGGGTATGCCTAAGCTAAAGATGTAATTGTTTCATTGATTTTTATTCACTTCAACTAATTAGTTTCTTTCTAGTTTGAACAGTTTCCTTGTACATTCTCATACTCTGTCATCAGCAACTAAATTAGTATACTAGAAAATCGGATTTCTACTTCATACCTCTCTAAATTAGTATACTAGAAAATCAGATTCAGCTTCTTTCATGCTTAGCAAGAAATTAATAGCGTAAAGGAAAAAAAAATCCGTACTTTCAAGATCTTGAAAAGTGCTCTCAACTGTCTGCATTCCTGATTTTGATGCTTCCTTTCTTCTGAAATCATAGCAGGGTCTTAGTTGTGGAAGGCCACGAGATATCCATAAAAAATCAGTATAAGGAGCACCAATGCGTCGCAAAATTATAAGAATTAAGCTGTGGGTACAGGTTTTTTTACCAGATATTTTACAGGATTTTGAAAAAAGCTGACGTGGCTTTAATGAAAATGGAAAAAAAAAAAGAAAGGCAAAAACAAACTAAAACCTAAATGGTGCTCCACATTTTCACCATTTACGCGGGACTCACCACCTCCATCACGGGAAGCTAAGAAGCGGAACCTGCCACCATTACTCCACATTTCTGGTGAACATCCCGCCGACGACATCTCCGGCCCTTCTATCAAATGTCGCTAGTTCACGCTATTTTAAGCCGGCTAAAGCTCTTCCGGTTCGATTTGGGTGCTAAGTATATGGTTTTGTGCGAATGAACACCTTCAGAATAATTGGCAGAATTAATGGCTCACGGTCCCAGCTTTCTGGACGTCTATGCGAGAAATTTCATTTTGCACTTATAGTGCTGGAAATATTTTTGGTTAAAACTATCGCACCTTTTTGTATGATTCATTTTGTAGAAATGCCGAGAAAAGTGGGTGCTAAATCGTGTAGATGGAATTGAAAAAAAAAACTATTATTGTTATGATGAATATAGTTTGTCGATATCATTTTCTGCCTATGCTACTAATTTGTGGATGGAGATAATCTCTGTGCTAAATCTTGGTTTTGAACTGGAAGATAGTTTCTGTACTTGATTGAGCAGCATTAATAATTTGTTTCTCCTTCTATGGTCGTTCTCGAATTCGAAAGCGCATGCTTGTGCATTTTGTGGCCAAGATTTTTGGATTCAAGCACAGGAGAAGGAGAATAATAAAGAAGCCCCTATGTGAAATCTAATGGTATATGCTATTTGTTCATAGTTGATAGTTCATAGTAGATTTAGAGTAATTTATATTGGCATTTAAATCTGAGATGTTGCAATTTATATTGGCATTTATGGTGTTAGGAAGCTTGAATCATGACTTCAAGATTACACTGTAAAGAAGCTCCAGTCACGTTCAACTCACAGCAACTAAACTATCCTACCTTCCCCACATTAAGCTATCTACTCGTAAATCTTTTGATGTACAAGTAGATAAACTCTCTTAAAAATATTTGTTCTACTCCCAAAATAATCTCCATTTTCACGCCACAGCTTACATCATTGCTCAACTTCTCCTATATAATACACATAACGAGATAGATACAATATTGCACAAAAGTTTCCAAAGCACTTCAACATATCTTAAAGTATTATTCTTCAACTCAAGTTAATGTGATGGAGCTGGATATAAATGGCACTATAAGAGTAAAATTGCTGGAAAATATAAGATTGCAAAACGTGCAGTACTAAAACATTGAAATGGCTGGAAAATATTGCTTGTAATACTAAGAAGCAGTAGTTTACATATGAACTAGAAATAGGGCTAAGATTCTAAGACAGGAGCAATTTGAGCCTACAATGACTGATGGCATATCCATAATTTCCGATTTCCGAACCCTTTCCTTCGCCACCACATTTGGCAATTTCTTTTCCCTTGCTGAAAGTAATTTACAGTGATATGTCGACACTTCGCTTCTCACTAATTCTAGCTAGCCCATCAAACAATCTTGGCAGCTCTTCGTCTTACTCGTTCGGAGCATGATTCGCCACATTAGAAACAGAATCAGATTCCCCACCTAAAGCGGCATCTTCCACCCAATCGAAGTATCCACAAGCTTCACTACAGGTGAGGAACAATCGCTGACTGCAAGCAAATGAAACAACGTGAATAGATATGAATCACCAAACTTGTAAAAAACACAATCTTCATCACAACTAAACAGGGAAACCTGTTTTCGAATTGCATAAGAAACCAGAAATTTTCATAAGATGAAACCGTTATATGTTTGAAATTTGCGTTTCTCCAAAAATCACATATTTCCACAACTCACCTAAGAAATGACCAGAGCATAAATTAATCTATGCCACCAAAATCACATATTTACACCCAATCTCACTACTGCAATGAATCAATCCGCGAAACAAACTAGTGGCAACCCGAAGTTAATCCAAGTGATGCATACTATGAGATGAACCAGTGGAAAAATTTTGACTGGTAAACGAATTAACTAAAAAATTAACCCCCTCCAAAGTTCTTTATTTTTCAATATCGTGAGCCCCACATTTCCAAAAGTCTCCTTGAATAACGCTTCATGGGTGAGTCAAGTGTGATTCTAATGGCATTTTCTATGTCAAGAAAAAAAATGAAGGAAATTTTACCTATAGGATGTCAACTATAAGTGTAATAGTCCTTAAAGCATCACAACATTCGTTAACTACATCAAATTAGCTCAAAATATAACCCTGTGAGATATAGCGAAACAGTCAATTTTTTAGAAGCCAAGCTAATATAACCTTGTGAGATATAGCTCAATTTTTAGAACCCTGTGAGATATAGCTCAATTTTTAGAACCCTGTGAGATATAGCGAAATCAGCAAGAAATATACTCGATTACATCAGAAGCCAAGTTCTAAGTTGTTCTAATGACGGGAAAACAAAGAAAATCCGCAAAACATATTAACTAAAAAAAAGGCAAAAGTAGAGAGATGACGGGAAAAATTTTGAACCTCCAGGAAAAGGGAAATCTAAACACTACTTTTCACGAACCGAATGTTCACAATCCACCAATACTTCACTGAAATCTGTGTGTTATTCGCAGCTTTGCCACCGACCGGAGGTGGAGGTTATTGCGACGGCCGGTTTCTCTTTCGGCCACCTGCGACGGCGGTTTCAATTTGGGTGGGATTTGTTGCTCGAGGTTTTCCTGTGAAGTTGGGGGAAAATGAACGAAGAGTTGGAGAGCATTGACTCATTTTGGTTTTAAGTTTTTGATTTTTTTTTAAAATTACAAGCCACGTCAGCATTTTTGAAAACCTGTAAAATGTTGGTAAGTAAACCCTGTACCTAAGCGCGATCGAAATTATAAATTAAACTTGAGGCTCCCATTATTGCTATCCAGAAAAGAATGACGAAGTAAATAAAAAAGGGGAAATTAGGTAGAGTAGCCTTTTTGCAAAGATTGTTTGGAAAAATAGGCTATGACCAAAATTTCAATATAATAAATAAGAAGTGTCCAAAATACCCTCTTACATAGAATTTGCAACCAAAGCCACTATAACAATATAAAGACTTCAATCAAGTCCCAAAAAATTTATGAACCCAAAATCTTTGATAAATTTAATTCTAGATATTATTTAATTAAGTATCCTTAAATTATAAAGGAAGAAACCTGAATTCCATAGGATGTGTAATGCATATAAAAGGTTAAGATATAAATTAACTATTAAATTTTATATCCTTCTCATAAATCATAAAATAACAAAAGAACATATAATAGAATATTTAGAAAATACTAAGAATGTTTAAAGATTTCAAAAATTTCATAAAAGCCTACTAAGAAATAGGTCATAAATCCGCACGCTACTCCGAAAATGATATCAGAGCCATATTACGAACCTAAAATAATGATGAATATAATTAACGAAGAAAACATAATTGAAGAATTTTTTTAAAAAGTTAAAAAATATATAAGAAACATAGTTATCCTTATTTACCTAAAAATAATACAAATGAAAATTTTGAGGATATACACAAAAGATTGAAAAATTTAGAATATAATATACACATAAAAAATTCTCTTTTAGATAAAAATCTTAAAGGAAAATATATGATTATAATTAATCCACCTCGAGATTTCAGGATAATACAAAAAAATAGAAATATAGGAAAAAATCATGAAATAAAATAATATATGATTACAAAGGTTGAAGAATTAGAACAAAAATTCTTATAATCTACTGGTGAAGAATATAATAAATATAAAAAACAGTTAAAAGAGTTAACTGAAAAAATGAGAAATATAAAGATGAACGTCAATCTATCAACTAGTCATAATATAAAAAAAAAAATTTAGTAGTGATAAAGAATATGAATATACTTATGGTATAATAATACCTAATAAAGATGATATTAATCAATATAGAAAAATATAGAAAAGATACACTAGAAATATAAGAAAACAATCCATAAAAGAAATAAATCCAATGAAATCTTATAATGAACCAATACATACAACAAAGATATGGTTAGATTTTGATTGTATAGATAAAGATAAAGCTATTGAAACAAGGATGAAAAGTATAGACTTAGCTATACAATTTAACAAATGGGAAACATATACAGCCTTTGAATTTATAGAACATACATTCAGAGGAATTGTATCTGAATGGTGGAAAAAGCTACCAGAAAATATAAAAAGAAGAATAAAATATGGAGAAAATACAACTGAAGCATTAGATAACAGAAATACTTTAAATAAGCAAAATATACAAGAAATATTAAGAAGGTTTGAAAGAGCCCTGAGAACAGAATTCTTAGGATACAGATTCACAGTTGATGAAGAAACTAGAAAGCAAGAAGAATATAATGAAGGGATGATAGCAATGAAAAATTTAAAGATATGTGATATGTGTGAACTAGAAAGATACACATGTAAATTCGAATAAATATACTATATATTAAACCAATGAGATTATCAAGAAAATAAACTTATACTAAGGTCTTATTTTATGAAGTTACCATTCCCATGGAGAATAAAATTATTAAAAGAATATGAGAAACTATAACTTCTTGGAGAAGAAGATGGTGTGAATAAAGATAGTCTTGGATGTAGGATTGAATTTACAAAAAGAATGGTAAGCATTTGGTGTAGAAAAACCTTAGAAAGTAAGAAAGCATATAAGATGAGAAGAAACTATTTGTGTTGCTACAAGGATATAGAACAAATTGAACAATTTGGATGTCACAAAAATAAATATAAACCATATAAAAAATATAAAAGAAAATTCAAAAACTACAAGAAGTTTAAGAAAAGATTTTTTAAACCACATAAAAAATATTTCAAGAAAAAAATTGGACTAAAAAATCAAAACCAAAATATATTAAGAAATGTAGATGTTTTATCTGCAATGAAGAAAGACGCATTGCCCCTCAATGTCCTAAAAAGAAAAATAAACAGAATATAAAAACTCTTAGAATCTATGAAGAATTCCAAAATGATAGTGATATAGAGACAATTGAATATTTTGAAGATTTAAGTAGTGAATGCAATAGTATTTATGAAGTAGGTACATCATCCTCAAAAGAAGATTCTGAAAAAATAGTATATATGAATCAAAAGATACAACAAATAGATCAGGAAATAGAAGTAGAAACAACTGAGAAAGTTGAAGACTCAGTAGAAGGTATAAACCAAGAAATTACCTTTGATACTAGAAGATATTAGATTTACAAGAAAAAGATGTATTCCATCAAGGATTCTTAGGAATACTGTCAAGAGTAAATAAAACTATTGTAAGTATGAACTACAAAGAAATATATATCAATATAGAAGACAAGATGGGAAAAGCAAGGATCCACATAATCACAAAAGAATGGATAAGACAAAAGTTATCCAAAATTTCAGAAAACATAAGAAGCACGCTAAAGTGTATTGAGATAGGAGGGATCCAAATCATGGTAAAATGATTCTTTAGAGAATGTATGAATATACCAATAGAGATATATTGCATGGACAATAGAATCTTACAAGATCCTATAGATGCTCTATTAGGAACTGTTGTGGAAAATTCAGTCTACCAGAAGATAATATTCACAGTAAAACCAAACTATGTTGTTTCACTAATTGATGAAAATATTGACCAAAGTTTCATGTAAACATTGTTATCATGGAAATAGTAATTAATACTAATTCCATAAGTCCATATATTGAAATTACACTCAATATAAAAAATTATTTTAGAATTAAATTTCATGTTTATCTAGATACTGGAAGTATAATAAGCTTATGCTTACCAAATATACTACCATCTGAATACTAGAAATATGATTCAAAGAAAGCTGTCACTGTTAAAACAATAGGTGGAAACAAGGTAATATATAGCAAATATGTTACACAAGTACATTTTCTAATATCTTTTAAAGAAGTATTTGTTGATACAATATATATGTCAACAGGATATGATATTTTATTAGGACAAAATTTCCTACTAAAATATGCACCATTTACACAATATGTCGACATATATATGTTCACAACTCCCTGTGCACATAAGATATTTACACCAAAAATCACTGAAGCTGTTAGTATAGCATATAAAGAAATTAATCATGAGAGCTCTTCAACCCAGCATGGTGGATGTTGGAGTACAAAAAGAAATTTTGAAAAGGTGAAGAGGTGCATATTGTGATTGAGAAGTGAAGAGGTGCATATGTGAATCAATAAATAGAGTCGGTCTTGTCATAAATAATCAAAATTGTTACACAACTAGATATCAACACATGTAAAAATCCTTTGAATCATCTGCGTGGTCTTGATGAGTAAGCAAGCCTTTAAACAATCGGTTCATTCCGTTTCAGCTAAGTTAAAAATCTTATTAAAAATAATACATAAATCAGAATGAATAAGAAAAGGGAAAACCTGGATGTATATGAATGGGACAGCAGCGGTGAGGAGTAGGTAATGGCAATCGCAAGAGCAACACTTTTCCATAATTGTTGTGTGTAAGATAGGAAATCAAGAGCTTATAATAAAGGAAAGCAACGACGAGTATCACAACAAGTTAGAGAGACTTCATTACTTGAATAATTGAAGATCGATATGGAATCGTTGCGTTGTTTGAAATGGCATCGTGGAAATATGAAACGGAGACTCGAAATCTTCTAGTGAGTTAGCATATCTTAGCTTAGACTATGACGATTTCTCTTTTTTCTTTGTTTTACTTTTGGGGCCAATTGTTATCAAAATAGGTAGTACTGTGCTATGCCGGAATGGAATAACAAGTAGACAATAGCTGTGAATAAAATTTATATTTTAATAAAAAATTCTAAATTATAAAAAATACAGCATTTGAATTTTCAAAATACAATTTTCTATTTTTAAACCACAAAATTTGTTGTATGGAGAAAATTAGGTCATTATCTAATTTATATCTCGTTCTTTACCATCTTACACGAAATCACTTTACCATTTTACGCTATTGCTATATTGTATTTTGAATGAAGGCGAACAATATGTAAATATAAACAATATAATTCTCGAAACTTTTGAGTGATTTATCGTTTTACATAAACTTAACTAGGAATGGGCATTCCCTATTAGCTTGGATTAAAGGGAGGACGCAGTGCCTCGCCATAGTTGGGGTGGGAATTCCTCGTTAACTTGGGTTAACGGGCAGATCTGGGATAGTGATTTTGCTCCAATTTGTTAACGAGGTACGGGTAGGGACGGGAAACCTTTTCCATGCCCCTTATCCACCTTGTGCTTTGGCCCCAATTAAATTTGTTCAATTTTAATAAAAGAAATTATAACTTCACCTTTGTCTGTGTTGTTCATTGGTTTCGAACATGGAGGTATTAATGGTAGGGAGAAGATGTCATCACTAGTTTACAATGAACTTTTCATAAATTTTATCATTTTTTTATATTTACATTCACATCACAACAATGTGATTAAAATAATCCCTAATAAATCCAAAAGAATTTTCAAAGTTAGGGGGATGTATGACAAAGTTTTGATCGTAAATACTTAAACCTAGTTAAATAATAAAATTAAGTTCAATTACCAAGTTCATGCAGTTAGGGTTGAGCAAAATGTCTGAACCGAACCGAATCGAACCGAGCGGATTTTTTAAAATGAAATACCCGAACGGGTATTCGAATCGAGAACCGAATGATTTGGTTCGGTTCTCAGTTCTCGACCGAGAACAGAAGAACTGAATAAGAACCGAATTTATTTTTTTTATATTGGATAAATCAATTTCTTTTATTTTTTCTAAACAAATTAATAATTTTTTTTCTTATTAAATCTTATTAGTTGAATAATTTAGAATTTATTTATGTTTGTTAGTTGTGTTTTTTTCAATTTTTTCTTGTATAGTTTCTTAGTAGTTAGTATGGAAAGTCAACCAACTGATGATTATATTAAATAGTTGGTAAGTATTATCAATACTTTAAAATATTTTATCTTTGTGACTTTTAATTTATATTTCACTTTCATGTAAATTTGAAGGTTTGAAGCAAATGAATTATTGATATGAATATCGAAATTTTATTAGTAATATTTACTTTTTGGTATTTGTATTTGACAACTTATTATTTATATGTTATTAAATTAGATTACGTTAATTTGTAAAAGTTAAGATTGAACTTGGTATTTGTATCTACTTTTTGTTATTAATATTGGTATCCACCTCAGATGTATTTATGTAGTATTATTTTAAATATTAAAAAATTTAATTATAGTACGGAACCGAACCGAACCGAACCGAAACCGAACGGTTCCAAAATTATATTGGAAACCGACGGTTCAATTTACTAAATACTCGAAAAAATCTGGAACCGAAAAAAAATCGAACCGAACCGACCCGCGCCCACCCTAACATGCAGTACTCGCCAAATAGTCAGAATATCCTACAAGCAGTTTTTAATGCAGACAGTTTCTAGTATTCTACATGATTTACTCAATGGCAAAAATTAACAAGCATAAACACCAAATATAATGTGGTAAACCTGTAAGGAAAACATCAATGGACCCCATGCCGCAAGTAAAATAATCTTATATCAAAAAATAAAAAAATACAATAGTCTTAAGATTCACCAATCTTCACTTGCGCCAAGTAGTTTGATCTTTGAATGGGATTGTACATGTATGTAATTTGTTTATTTTCTCCAAATACGGTTGAACACAACGTTTTGCTTTGAGATTGTTCATACGGCATATCACTAATTGAACTCACTAGAAATGGGAAGACCACCTTGTTGTAGGTTCAACAGATGCGAATATGATTTCTCAAAACTTGGTTTGTCCCTTTATAGTTTCCTTTTACTTATGCAAAGTCTCATTCAGGACACAAATGGATCTTACCTAAAATATATCAATTAAACAGGGTAAGAATAACATAGGATTGGATTAAATTTATTTGATATGGTAAATAATTAACTTAAGGAAAGTTTTAATTTAAATCAATCTTTCCTTATTTTAATTATTTGACAAATCAAATAATATCCAATATGGTAGGATTATAATTCTGTATAAGCTACAATATAGAAGGTAAAGACTTCATCTTGATTTGTACATTGAAACACTAAAATCCGCAACCACAGAAATCTATTGAGTGTCCGCACCATCTATTTAGTCAGAATTGACTGCCTTGTTGGATAGAATACTGTTATTCCATCTTTGGTACATAAACTTAACATTTATAAATCAATTTATATTAAGTAAGCCAATTAAAATTAATATATAAAAATATATAAAATGTATTTTTCCAACAATCTCCTCCTTTGGCTAAGCTTAATTTCAAAAACGGCTTCTTGATTTTTAATGTCATGTTTGTGATTGTGAGTTGAATGTTTGCTAAAATATGCACATGGACTACTCTTCCTCAGTTAGGTCTCACAGATAGCATACAGATCTCCCTAACTTGCACATCTTGAAAATCATGAAACAATTCAATGTAGCACATAGTATGTAGCAAATCTAAACCTAATAGTTATGCAGTAAAACAATAGTAACACAAACTAATACCATTGCAAATTAGAAAGTTCATAAATAGTTCAAACAGCCTACATGCTTTACGTACTTCCATGTTTTTTCAACCAAAGTCACACCACATCACAAGTCTAGGCCTCGGTGGGTCGGCCAGAAACATAGTTTGATGAGATATCAACGTCCACTTCCCTTTCAAATGCCAGAAACAAAGTTTGATGAGATATCAACGTCTAGGTCTCAGTGGCTTTAGACTTCATCCTCACTCGAATAGTATCCTTGTAGTGCAAAAGGAAGAATTGAAGGACCTCCCTGACTTTGCATTTGCATGAGGAGCTCTTGTATAGCCATGCTTTGGTAGGTGATATTTCTCATGTTAGCTGCCATGGTTGCTATCTTTCAGGTGAGTTGAGCAGCTATCCTTATCCCATTGCGCCTACGATGGCGGTGGGGTGGTTCCGGCCCATTTGGTCTGCTGCTTGTAGAACTTCTTCATTAGGATTTTCTCTCCCCCTCCTGGGATGGACATCATGATCTAAACTCATTTTTCTTGGCTAAATTATTAGATTTTTTCTAACTTCTGGGGCTTTCACTTGTTCTTTTTCAAGAAAAAATCCTTCTTTAAGGAGAATGCCTAGCTATTTTTCGGTAAACTTTTTCTACGGGAATGTTCATGGTTATAGTGGCATTTCTTACAGATGGAGTCAATCTATTGATCTTGTTTTTTATGTTGTTGAAATGGACAACTGATATCGGGCCCACTTGTGTCCACACAAGCTAATTGTAACACGTATAGACATATTGCTAGTCAATAATTTCTCGATTTGAACATGGGAGAAGCTTGATAACATGAGACAAATATGTTCAAGAGACGACAAGATATATGAGCAAAATTGTACAATAAGGAACGATCAACAAAAAATAAAATTAAAGATCAAGATCAAACATCTAATTTTAGCAACACAAGATCAAACTCGAAATGAGATAATATATAGCTTAAGCATTACCCCCAAGTGACCCAAAGGGGGGGAATATTTATAGTATTATATGTGAATGTGGTGACCATTGGATAAGAGGACACATGACCTCATCTTCTTAACCAAAACATCTTATCTTAGGTATCAATTTTGACCCAACTAGTATGTGACGTATTAAATCTCTCAAAATAGGACAGCTACCCTTTAACCTATGTTGACAAGATTTCGACTTACATTACAAGAGTTACATTAATCATTCCAACAAGATTTCATGAATTTGGGATCTTCAAATGCGGGTCGCCTTTCATTGTGTTGGGACTTCAGCAAAGGGGCTTTGGCAGAGCCTCTTCATAAGGGACCGCTTCAGTGAAAGTGGGTTTCGATGGAGCCACTTCACATTGGACCACTTCGATGAAAGTGGCCTTCGCCAAACCATCTTCACATGGGATAGCTTCGTTGAAAGTAAGCTTTGGCAAAGGCCATGCACATGGGATAGCTTTGGTGAAAGTGGACTTTGGTGCTCCAGATTCAGTGGACCTTGGTGGGTCCTATGCACTTCTCGTGGGATGCCATGTGGCTTCGACGAACGGGCTTTGATGGATTGGCCACATGTGGCAAAGTGTAACAAAGTCATTAATATTTATGCTTAAGCCATTAACTTATACACTATCCGCTCTGATAATTTGAGCCCATCTTACCCCTCGCAGATCTCTATCGCATATCCAAGATTTGACATTTCCTTTTAAATGACTTAAATTGAATTCTGGTACCAATGGGAAAACCTTTTTGTAATGACCTAGGTCTCTTGCCCAATCGTTAACTTACGTATTATTCACTTTGGGAGAGCTTAAACCCATTTTTACCCTTCATAGATTTATATTGCGTTCCCCAAGATTCGAACCTTTGACCTTTCCCTTTAGAATAAATTAAGTTAAATATTGGTATCAATAGACAGCTTTTTTGTAACGATCCATGCCTCGTGTCAGATCATTAATTTACATATTGTCCGCTCTAGGAAAGCCTGAACCCATCTTACCTCTCATAGATTTCTATGGCATCCTGAGATTTAAAACTTTGACATTTCCCTTACGAATGACTTAAGTTGAGTCCTGATACCAATTGGACAACTTATCCCAAGATTCGTATTGAGATTTTTTGTACTGTTGGATGATTGTAGTTCCTCTGGCATAACAAGATTGCACTAATTACAATTGAACAAAATATTTGTAGCTTTGCAATGTAACATTTACAGAATTTGGTGGAAGAAGTATTTGGCTAATAAAGTTTTCAATTAGGAACTTGGGATGATAATTAAGGTTGATAGATTTTCTTTACACAATAGACTTGAACAATTTTATAACTTATTCTCAAGTGGAATGTTACAAAAATATTTTTTGTTTACAATACTGCAAGTGCACAGATCGTTAACAAGTAGTAAAATGAATTTTTGAGTCCAAACACTATACTCATAGAGATTGTAATGGTTCAAGTTCAAATTAACTTAGATGAGAATTTATGATTTTTATAACTAGATTGTGATCAACTAATATATCTATGAATGCAAGAACTAAATTAACTAACATCAATGTAAGATTGTAATTATGCAAGTTTCATGAAAATAAGATGAAAAATGCATTAGGATTTCGAATTCATCTTATATCAATCCCATTTAACCTCGAATTTTTCAATTTGATAACAGATTTAATTATTAAGATCAATATTCCTAAATTATTTGATAATTTGTAGCGTATAATTAAACCTAGGCTGTCGCCCGTCTAAACCTAGGTGATTGTCCAGGCCAAAAAATTGAGTTTTGCTAATGAACTTGAGGGTCTAGTGATCGCCCAGGCCAAAGAACTGGGCAGTCACCCAGTTCAAGCGAATTTTAGTATTTTTATCATAACTTTCTCTCCCAATATCAGATTTAGGTAATTCAATTTTTTTTTTTTGAATGGGTAACTCAAAAGGCTACAATTCTTCTTGAAATATCAAAATTTTCAATTCAAATGTTTACTATACCAAAAATGGGTCTAAACCTAAGGCAAAAAATATGGAGCATTGCTTGTTTGACTTTCACTATAATTTATTCCTTTGACCTTCAATTCCATCCCATTGATCATATGTGATCTTGAATAATCAATTAGTGTTCTGAATCAACTATTTGATATTTTCACATTGATCTCCGAATTTTAGATTTCCTCTATTTTTCTTCCGTTCTTTTCTTATTGTTTAGAAACAAGTCCAACATTGAAATAAAAGAAAATCAACATAAGTTAAGCAGAAATCAATAGTTTGATGATACAAAAACTTACTAATATAGCCCAAATAAGCACACAAAATGCACTTATCTGTGAATGATTCATTTATGCAAATATTGTTTGTTTTCTGTTTTATAGGATTGATAAAATATTTTAGCTTTTGATTCCAATAATTAATTGATCTTTTTTTTTTTTTTTTTATGTTTCCACATTGTTCCATTGTTAGGAATATGAATCAACCTCTCTACCAATGTGAGCATTGAGTGAAGAAAATTGGATAAACCTAAAGTAGCATTATCTTTGAAAAACCCAAGCTTGGACGGAGACATTTTTCAAGCCCAAGGAGCTTATTATTCTATTTTACATCATCTAATGATATCAATAAGCAAGCAAAGATCGTGGTAAAAGGTGGATACCTTGCATACCAGTATAAATAATGTTGCGAAAGCTTGCTCTAAGGATCTTCAAAATGGTATTTTCCGAGTTCAATTTTACGTTACCTTTCTCTAGCAAACAACCAATCCAAATGACTCCAACCTAGAAAAATTGAAAATTAGAAACGGTTTTTCCGATTAAATATGATTTTTTTACAAAAAAATTTTAAATCTCTTGATTAGCTCATGCCGCTCACCTACTAAAATTAACAAGCCCATTTCACTTTTCTAACCAATTGAGACATCCTTTTAAAGGAGATTTCCCATTAGGCTGCCATCTCCAAGTGCTTATAATCTTTGTTCAGCCTGCTGTGCTTTGATATATGGACTATTGTCTTCCTTGGCCGACTTTCTCGTCTCACCTATGACAAAATGTAAATTCTTGCTTTCATTCTCTATCACCTAAGTGCAGTGAATGGTGGGAGGTTAAGGGAACATTTGCCACACAAAATGGATTACTTTCCTGATGATGTTCGAATGAAGCTTTTCACCTTCTCTCTGTGTTGCATTCTCTTCATTTTTTTTTTTCACTTTTTATTTGGAGGAATGTGGTGGAGGTGGTGCTGGCTTTATCTATTTGAAGTAGGGGTGGCAATGGGTCGAGCCGGCTCGGCCCTTACCCATACGAGCTCGGCTCGTGCTCGTGGCTTATCCAAGAAGCTCGGCTTGTGCCCACATGGGCGAGCTCGGTGCTCGACTGGCTCGGCTCGGCTCTTTTTTTTTAACACTATACTAAACCTAAAATATATATATCTTTCTATATTATAAGTGACTATGAAACTGAAACGGTAACAGAAATTGTTCTTCCACATTTTCAGACTGCCGTTAAATCTGCCGTTGAATTAAGGGTGTTAAGTTCCATCTACCACTAAGTAGCAATTAAAGCTGCCATTTATGGCTATGAAACGGTAACAGAAATTGTTCTTCCACAAAGAAATTGTTCTTCCACATTTTCAGACTGCCGTTGAATGAAGGATGTTAAGTTCCATCTACCACTAAGTAGCAATTAAGGCTGCCATTTATCTTCTGTCAGTTTAGGAAATGAAGAGGCTTGAGACTGTAATGGAAGAATAAGTAAGATGATAGACAATTACCTGAAATTCGAGAGACTTGAGCAGTTTACATTTCCAGCAGCAGATATTAGCCTAATAACAAGGTGATTTCCAGTGAATTGTGAAGCTGAAAATCAGAATGTGCTTGAAATCCAACTGCAATCGACGTCCAGCTAATGCGCCAAAATCGCAACCACCATCATACATCCCCTGCCAAACCACGAAACCATCGTTTCCAACCCAAAAAACGACACCATCGACAGCCACAACCATCACCCCAGTCCACCCGAACTCGACAGCCCCTGTTTCACCCGAAATCCACCCGAAACAGCTGCAACCACCATCATTCATCCCCTGCCAAACCACGAAACCATCGTTTCCAACCCAAAAAACGACCCCATCGACAGCCACAACCATCACCCCAAATCCACACCAACTGCCAGTCCACCCAAACTCGACAGCCCCTGTTTCACCCGTAATCCACCCGAAACTGGTTGAAGAACCAAGGAAAACCCGGACCCTTGAACTGACCGACCTTTCCCGATCGTTTTCCAGCCGGAATACCACCGAAAAAACCCGGATCCCGAGCCAATCGCCTTTCGGACAGCGCAATGAAACCCTCCAAGCCACCTCCACCCACTTGCACTGGCGCCACCACGCGACGGTGGTGCCTTCTCCGCTCCTGGCCGACGGTGGAGTCACCACCGTTGGCTGCCCTCCGTCCCAGATTTCCCTTCTCCTCCTCTCTCTGGTTCGAATATTGGAGAGAGAGAGAGGGGGGGTGTTACATATATTGTTTTTTTTTTTTTTGTAAAATTGCCCCTGAAGCCCAAGTTTTTAAAGTTGTTGGATTTGAGTCCCAAAAGTTTCGGTCATTTATGAATCTATCCCTGGAGTTTATGTTTTTCTTCAGTTAGTCCCCTAATTTAGAACATTTTACTTTCAGCCTTTAAATTTTGAAATACAGTTTCATAAATTTTCAATTATGCCCCTGAACTTTATTTTTATTATTTTAAGCATTTATTTTAGTCCCAAAGTTTATGTTATAGACAAAATAGCTCCCGAAGTTCTTATTTCCCACAGTTAATCCACAAATTTTGAAAAAGTTTATTTAAGTCCTTAAAATTTTCAATTCCCACTTTTAATAAATTTTCAATTAAGTACCTAAACTTTATTTTATCATTTTAAAACTTTAAAATTTCGAAATACTAATTCAAACTTATTTTCTATTTTGGCTAGACAAAACGTACGGACGAATAGGAGATTGAGGTTTTCTACCCGCTTCACTGTTCACGGAACTCGAGAGAATTGAGGTAAACTTGCCACCATTAATTATTTTAAATTATAATTGCATATTTTATGTGAAGTTACGTAATTTATATAGTTTAATGCATGGACTTTAAAATAGATAGGATTATAATCTTTACGAAAATTGTTGTATCACCGAAAGTTATCCAGAGAAATTTTCCGTGAATGTTTCAGACCACAAAAAACTAATAGAAGAACCTTATAGATGTCATTGCAATCTATTTTCATCAAAAACTTGAGGAAAATTAACAACCAAAATCTTGAATTCAACAGTCGGAGTAAAATGAATTTGGTGATTACAGTGTAATGAAGAAATAAGTGGGGGGTAAATATTAATTCGTAATTATAAAACTATTTGAATTAATACCTTCGTAAAATTGTAAAAGCCATCAGCCAATGAGACTGAATATTCTAATAAATGGAAAATGCAAGTAAATGAGAATATTGTGGTGTACTTAATAAAATTTGTAGTGGTAATAGAATTACCTAACTCAAAACCCTCAAAGCCATCTATTCTGACATGTGTCTTTGCTGTTCCGCCATTAGGCCTATGAAACGGTCCAAAAAGGCCCCTCAACAAACACAGAGAAACACAAAGCCTAGAGAGGGGAGGTCAAAGACGGTGGGAATAGATTCTCAACCAATAAATTATGATAACACGAATCGATGACGTGGCATAAGGAATTTGATGTTCCGCCTCAAAATTAACAATGAAAAACTTAAAAATTCATAACATCCAAATTATAAATTAGTAGAGAAATATTTTAAAATAATTAGTTGAGAAATAGTTGATAGTTGCTTAGAATAACGAATTAAGTTTGACAAATAGTTTCGAAAACCTTTTTTGAATGTCAAATTGAAATATGGTTTTGTTAGTTTCCAATTTCATAGTATTTTATTATTTGAGTACTTATTTAATTGAGCATATGAAATAACTATGACTTATTTCTTTCATCTTTGCTTGCATAGAACAATATCTAACAGTTGAAACAATCATTTCCTTTCGTTAACATAATGAGAAGTGGTAATATTCTATAAATAATTTTAAAAAAATTACAAACAAAAAATATAAAGTTATTAATTTGTAATTATGAAGCTTTTTGAATTAATCGTTATTCACTTCCACTCGCCTTGAAGAATACCTACGTGAAACTGTAAAGGGCATCAAATTTTTAGCGTCTGAACTACTCTTTGAAGATGAGAATCCCATATAGAGATTTTTCAGAAGAGAAAAAGGAGGAGATTCGTAGAAAACAAAGAGAAAGATATGCCGAACAAAAAGCATCGAAAATGAACTCCATTCGTATAAATGATTTCGATACATCCGGTGGCGAACAAACGACTACGTCGACTGCTCGATATTCAAATAATGATGTCCAATATACAGACAACATTGGTGTTATTGAAAAGGCATCAAAGAGACAGCGAAACACCAGTGTTCATATTGATATCGTCGAAAAGGATTCGTGTCGTGAAGTATGTATTCTTCCTGGTGTGAAAGACTGTGTCATTAATTCGGAGACAAATTCATCCTCAAATAATGTCTCCAAATCTTCTAATCAACTCTTTATCCAGCAGGTTCTCCTCCAATCATTTTTCTATATTTCTTATTCAACCATCATTCTATTCTTTTCCTCTGATATTTTGGAATGTATTATACAAATAGGATCCATATGTCGTTCGAGAGGAGTCGAGCTATGATACAAATATGCCGACATCTTCTAGGGGTAAGAAACAAATGTAAAATTAGTTGGTACTTTCAATCCAGCAATCAAATATTGGTACTGTACCAGTAATGTCCTTACTCAGATAATTCAAACAACGTGAAAAGCTTGCTTATGTTGCGTTATTTTCATTTTTCAACCAAATAGGTGGGTCGCATCACGTTTCTATCGGATTTAGACAATTGATCAAGGTAGTACCATATGAAGCATATTCTCTGCCATTAGTACCCAGCTGCATACATTGTAAAGCAAAGCGATTCCACTTTGAAACAACTGGCTTCTGCTGTGCTGATGGAACAATTTCTTTAGCCACAAATGATGTTCCTGATAAGCTTTATTCGTTGTTTACCTGCAACACAGATGAATCTGCACATTTTAGGACATACATTCGAACTTATAATAACAAGTTCGCTTTCACATCGTTCGGAGTGAAATTTGATAAAGATCTTTGCAGGAGAAATAGAGGAATCTACACTTTCAGAACTCAGGGACAGATCTATCACTATATCAATGATTTGATTCCTTCAAATGGTCATCCTTCTTATCTCCAGTTGTATTTCTATGATACAGAACATGAATTAGAAAATCACATTTATGATTCAAACAGAATGGATCCATCAATTGTAACTCAACTCATCGATATTCTTCGCATCAATCCATATTCTGTTTTTTTTCGCTCTCTTGGTGATTTTCCAAATTTGGAAAATAGAATAATTCATATAAGATCAGATGCTGGCCTAGATCAACGTGTATTCAATGCTCCCACGTGTTCACAAGTTGCAGCAATATGGGTAGAAAATGATGGTGAAGATCAACTAAGAGGACGTGACATTTCTGTCTTTAACCATTCTGGTGGAAGCCATATAGTTCAGTACTATTTCGGGTGTTACGATCCATTGCAATATCCGTTGTTATTTCCATGTGGCGATGTTGGTTGGCATCAAGGGATTCAAAGGGTCAGTAGAGGAAGGAGATCTACATATAACGAAACAAACCAATCAATAAATCCTGAACAATCAGAGACCGCAGAAGAATTACTTGCAAGAGAACAACTAGGTTAGATTGCATTATTAATACTCAAAAATTTCATTTAGTATGCACGTTCAACACGTTCAACTCAATAACCTTTCATTCACATTCAACTTTTGTAGCATTAAACAGAAGAAGGAAGGACCCAGCTTTTTCATGCCGTGAATATTATTGCTACAAATTGCAAATCAGAGAAAATGCCTGATCAATTCTCACTTTAGTCGACTATTGCAACAATTTGTAGTAGATATGTATGTTAAGATCGAGACGTCAAGATTGGATTATTTTAGGAAGCAGCAACAACATATTCGATTAGAGTTATATCAAGGTATTGTTGATATAATTACGCTTGGGGAAAGAAACGCTTCTAATGTTGGAAAACGGATTATACTGCCTTCATCATTTATTGGAGGTCCAAGAGACATGAGAAAAAGATATATGGAAGCAATGGCTTTAGTTCAACGCTTCGGAAAACCGGACATTTTCTTAACGATGACGTGCAATCCAAACTGGAAAGAAATTACAAATGAACTAAATCCACAAGAGGAGGGTCAGAATCGACCAAATTTGGTTGCTCGAGTCTTTCGTGCAAAATTAGAAGAATTAAAGGATCAATTATTCAAGAGGAAAATATTTGGTAAAGTCTCAGCATATGTCTACGTCATAGAGCATCAAAAGAGAGGTCTTCCACATGCCCATTTCTTAATTATCTTACAAAAGGATTGGAAGGTCTATGCGCCAGAATCTTTTGACGAGATCGTATCAGCAGAGATACCTGATAAAAATGCAAACTTACACTTGCATAACGATGTTGTAAAGCATATGATGCATGGACCATGTGGAGTTTTCAACCCATCAAATGTTTGCATGAAAAAAAATGGTTGTTGCAAAAGTAATTATCCAAAGAATTACGCATCTGCTACAACCGTTGGAAATGATTGCTTTCCAATATATAGGCGTTCAAACAATGGAATAGTTGTCAAAGTCAGAGGCAAAAATTTAGATAACCGTTGGGTTGTTCCATATAATCCATATCTGCTTGCAACATTTGACTGTCACATTAATGTCGAGATTTGCTCTATGATAAAAGCAGTCAAATATCTTTATAAATACGTTTATAAAGGACATGACCGTGTTGCTTTCAACTTGATTTCTGAACAACAGAATGAACAAATTGATGAAATCCAACAATTCCAATCGGCCCGATGGATTGCTCCCCCTGAAGCTATGTGGAGGATATTTGGCTTTACTATTAATGAAATGTACCCAGCAGTCTACAGTTTACATTTACATCTGGAGGATCAACACCCAGTGACTTTCCGAGCAAATGATGATCTAAACAATGTTGTTAACTTAGATCGTTCTAGAAAATCGATGTTAACAGAGTTCTTTGCATTAAATCGAGTAGACGACAACGCAAAAACATTATTATATAAACATTTTCCGGAACATTATGTTTGGAACCAACAAAACAGGAATTGGACTCCTCGGAAAAAAAAACGGTTATAGGCCGTATTGTGACCGCAAATCCATTTGAAGGCGAGAGGTATTTTCTGCGGATATTGCTAAACCATGTAAGGGGACCTTTGTCATTTGAAGACCTAAGGACAGTTCATGGTGTTGTGGCCCCTACATTTCGCGAGGCAGCAACAATGCATGGGTTGCTACAGAGAGACAGCAGCTTAGAAGATTGTTTAAACGAAGCGACTCTATATCAAATGCCTTCAACTTTCAGACGGTTATTTGCAACAATATTGGTTTATTGTAGTCCAACCAATCCGAGGAAGCTTTGGGAACGTTTTGAGCAAGAGATGTCAGCTGATTTCAAATCAACAGAAGATTCTATATCAAATGTAAGAACCAAAGTATTGAGGTCAATCTCATTTACAATTGAATCAATGTGGAAAGACATTAATTCGTACCATCTTCTTGATGACGACATTTGTTTCGATGAAGAGGAATACAGATCTAGAGAAATCAATGATGAATTGGTTGTTGAAATTCCAAAAGAGGATATCACTGTATCACAATCTCTTAATAGTGAACAATAACATACCTATAATGCAGTACTAGAAAAAGTATTTGCAAACCAAAATGCTGCATTCTTTGTAGATGGCTCAGGTGGGATGGGGAAAACATTCCTGTACAAAGCACTTTTCGCAACAGTACGATCAAGAAAATTAGTAGCACTTGCAACTGCTTCATCAGGTGTTGCTGCATCAATTCTTCCGGGAGGTCGAACGGCACACTCACGCTTTAAGCTTCCACTTGATACTGACGAAAGAAGTACGTGCAGTGTCAGCAAACAAAGTGCACTGGCAAACCTACTACGTGTGGTAAAATTAATAATTTGGGATGAGGCTCCAATGACGAGAAAAAAACACATAGAAGCATTAGATAAAATGCTACGAGACATCAACGATTCAGATCTAACATTCGGTGGCAAGGTTGTTGTTTTCGGTGGAGATTTTCGACAGGTTTTGCCTGTCGTTCGTAAAGGAACAAGACAAGAACAGGTAAATTCCAGTTTGGTTTATTCGTATTTGTAGCCTACATTGATTAAGTTCCGATTAAAACAAAATATGCGAGCAAGACTAGATCCAGATTTTTCTGATTATGTATTACAAACAGGAAATGGAATGCCGCCGAACACAATCGATGAAACAATTAAAATACCAAACATGATGCTTGTTCCCTATGATGATGATAGCACTTCTTTAGATCATTTGATAGAAGATGTTTTCCACGATGTTCATCAATATTTAATAAATATTTCATCTATGATGAATCGTGCCATATTAACACCGAAGAACGGTTATGTTGATGAAATAAATGCATTGCTGATTCATAGGTTCCCAGGAGAAATACATCGATATTACAGTTTCGATGAGACAACAGATGCATCTGAACAATCAGTTATGGAAGATTTCTTAAATACTCTAACCCCAAACGGACTTCCGCCACATGAATTATTACTAAAGAAAAACTGTCCCATCATGCTGCTTAGAAACATTAATCCTTCAGAAGGACTATGCAATGGAACCCGTTTGATTTGTCGGGCTTTTGATCGAAATGTCATAGATGCAGAAATTGCAGTTGGACACCATATTGGAAAAAGAGTGTTCATTCCAAGGATACCATTCCTACCAAATGTTGAAGAAAATAATGGTTTCCCATTCAAACGAACTCAGTTCCCCATAAGATTAAGTTTTGCAATGACTATAAATAAGTCACAAGGGCAGACATTGGATTATGTTGGGATTTATTTACCTCAACCAGTTTTTTCACATGGTCAATTATATGTGGCTTTATCGAGGGCAAAGACAGCATCTACAGTGAGGATTCTAATACGACCACTGTCCACAGAACAACGTGAAAACAACACCACAAAAAATATTGTGTACACAGAATTGCTTACATTATCATGTTTCAATTAATGATATTCAGGTAACTATATTTAATTGTATACTTTTGATTTATTGTGTATTATAATATTTTCCTCCATATGTCTAACATTTAGTAATTCATTTCAGAGTCTTCATCAATTGCTTTAGTCGTTTATGAATTTAAACTAAGATCTGTTACACTTACGCATCTGATATTTCTTTATCAGTAAAGAGAAAAAATGTGGACGGTTCACACATCAATAAAGGATATCACTCCGAATACAAAAAACTGGAAGATTAAGATGATCGTTGCGGAGAAGTCACATAAGCGAACAAGTCCACGCACAACGGTGAAGTACCAAAATTTGACATTAATTGATCAACAGGTATGATATTCGTTACCCTATATTTTGTTTACAATAATCAATATCCTTTCAAATTAGAGGCTCTTAAGTTATATCATATCATATAAAAAACATTAACTACGTTGTATTAATTCAACTCTCTTTTTATAACATATTTTGTGTAAAAATAAATAAATCATACATAAATTATTTAAAAAAATCAATACAAAAAAACAATCCACATAACTTTATATAATACACTATTAATCACAATTACTTTTATTCTCCGTACAGGGAAATCGAGTGCAGGCGGCAATGTTTGGCTCTGATATTGACCCCCGGACCGACACCTTAAAAATTTTACACTCATATTATATCATCAATGCATATGTCAAACCAGTGGATCCGAAATACAAAATTGGAGAATATAAATATCAGTGGACTCTGAACTCAAAAACAATAATAGAAGATGTTCCACAGAACGATCAGCAAATAGATGCACCGAAATACGAAATCGTCCCACTCAAGGATTTAGAGACTCATAGAGGGTCGATTGAAGAAACAGGTAATTGCACTTCAATTTTTTTACAAATTTATTATCAATATAAATTAACATTTCATATTTAAATATTCAGCTATTTTAGCTGTTGCAATAAAAATAAAGCCAACTAAAGAGGTAACGACAACATTTGGAACAACAACAATTCAAGAGATATATGTTATCGATGAAAGGTAAAAAATTCTTATAACTTCTCATTCCCTTCAAATTCTAATTCCTATATTAATTCATGAATATTTTATTAACTTTTTTAATAATTTCAATTTCGTAGCTTGAACCCCGTATGTTTGACCATGTGGGGTCAATTTGTCGAAGACGAATGTCAGAAAATATCAGATATTATTGAAGAGAAGCCAATAATACTTGGAACAAAAATATCCATTGGCTCATATAACGGTATATTTATAATAATAACAAATGTTACATATTCTTCCATACTGCATATACTTGCACTAAAATCGATCTCAATTTCAACAAAGGATTGTCTCTTTCATCACGTCCGACAAGTACCTTTATAATCAATCCTCTTCTTCCTCAGGCATCTGCAATGAAGCAATGGTAATTCTCGTCAATTAAAAATTACATATCAATGCATTAATATTAGACATAATTATGTGATGTATGCAATTTACATGTATATTTCATTTTCTTGCATTATTATTCTTTTCTGAATTTTAAGGGCGGACAACAATGATTCGATAATCAAAACTATCATTGCAAGATCCTTCACATACACATCTACACCACATTCATCTGTTGGAATTCGGGAAATTGTGAAACTCTGCGATATTGCAGATTTTATTACGAGTTTACAACCCACACAGGTAAAAATTATTTCATTGGTAATTCGACAAAATATTTATGCAAACATTCATTCTAAACATTCATTATGATTTAATACAGAAAGCAAAAATCTGGATAAAGGCGAAGATAAATGTGATTGAGTTTGCCCAAGTATTTTATTACATGTCATGTGTTGCTTGTAATAGAGGAACTGGATATAAATACAATGAAACCTTCATTTGTATATATTGCAAGACCCAAGGGATCAGCAAACCGCGGTGTGTATCTCACAATTTACATTCAAAATTGATGTCTTATTTCATTTATAATTCAACGACATTCCAATTCCAATTAATATATTCGACGCATTTCAAGTGCTAGAGCATATGTCGAACTGGACGACAACACCGGAAAGATTGCTACTACTTTGTTTGGTGAAGTAGCAGAACAGACACTTGGTTGTTCAGCAGCAGAATTGATGGAACATGTTGGAGAGGTAACTCTTTATTTTTTGTTCAAAACTTTAATTACATTACAAACAGTTATTTAAAATATCTTTAAATTGGTTTAATATTCATTATGTGAACCTATCCAAAATTTATTTTGCAGGAAAATCAACCATATGTTAAAAGTGTTGCAGAGAAATTAGCCGAAAAAATCTGGAACATTCAACTCTTTGTAGATCCAGAAAAACTGAAAGAGAAAAAATACAAACACTTCAATGTCCTCTCTGTTGAAACAGTGCATAATGAGGAAAATGCCGGATCATCATCTTAGAAACAAAAAAATCTCAAGCACCATTCAAAAAACTATTGAACTATGTTTATTCATACAATCATTCCATACATTCGATTAATGCTCTTCTTTTAATACATCACGTGCAATTATTTATCAAATACATCAACAGTTACAAACATCTTTATTCACAAGACAAATCTTCCCAACCAAATCAACATAACATCAACTAAGCAAACGTGCATTGCACGTTGCTCCTAACTAGTATATATATATATACACACATTTTCTAAACATTTTTGAAATATACATTTTACGAAACATCTTCCTTTAAAAAAAAAAAAAGATAAACAAACCCTCCTCCTTTATTTAGGCTTGGTACCATCTATTTCAATTTCGAATAGGCGGAGTTAAAAATTGAATATGAACAACTTGTTATGAGTACAGCTTTTTTAAAAAATTATAAAGGTATTAAAGTAAAATTTTGTGATGAATATAATTAAATTAAATATCACTTACTTGACTACATGTAATTTCAACATATTTATGTTGCAGTCGATAATAAGCGAGTCTTTTCAGTCCTTCACGCATATTAATACTTCCAAAATATCTTCTTTTAGTCGACTCCTGACCTTAGGGACTAATGAAGAAGGCTACCTTTAGGGACCAGAGCGAGAACTACCTAAATCGGAAAAATGAAGGAAAGAAAAAGGGATGTTGTGGACATCTGGGATTGATAATGTTGAAAGATTGATGGATTGTACGTAATTTTTCCTAATGAAAGTTTGTGGTCTAAGCACTCAAAATTTTTTTTGGTGAATAAATACATGACTAGATAGTTAATTTTGTCGGTTCAAGCCAACCAAATTTGAGAGGGAAAGATTAAGTGATTTGAGGGCAACCTTAAATTTTTGACACCTTGGGCTAGAGCAAAAATATCAAGTTGGGGGAGTGTGCATCCCACGAGTGTGAAAGGAAAATCTGACCATCGAGGGTCGAGAAAATCATCAACTTGTGTATTGTGATGAATTGGAATGACTATACACACACACACACACATGAGTCAAGCATGGTGTAAGTTAAAAAGTATTTGTTGTAACATTCTTGTAAACATTTCATAAGTTATTAGTATAATGTAATAATTGAAGCAAAGTGGCAAACTATCTAACCTTTGGAGTGTTTGTTATTATATTATTATCATTTGATTTTAATTTGTGTGTTTGCATGATTGTTTGTATAGCTTTGTTTGAGGACTAACAAAGATTTAAGTTTAGCAGTGTGATAAGTGCAGTTTTTGCACTTATTCGGACGATTAAATTTAGATATTTGTGAGTTTTCATTAGAAATTTATTACTTAATTTAGTTATTTTTATTGTGCAGGTGAAAACTAGAGTTTAAATGATGATTAGAAGGAATTTACATAAGAAATGAGCAAAAAGAACCAAAGATGCAAAAATTTCAATGTTAGGGACCAAGATTATCACTTTTTGAAAGTTGGAGGACCTGACGTGCAATATTCTAAAAAATTGGCTTCAAAACGAACACCATCAGTTTTTTGTGTGCAGAAAGTCAGCGCCTAGGCGCCACTGTAGCAACTAGGGACCATTTTCTTTTCTTTTCCATAGTTGGGGGACTTGAGCTACAATTAAAACATTAGGTTTGAATTAAAAGTGGACAGCCCTTGTTCGAGAAAAAAAGGCAGCGTCTCCTCTTCCATTTTTCTTTCCTTTTTCAAATTTTCTCCTTCTTCTCTCTTCTTTTTCCTTTGCTTTTCTTTGGTAAATTGAACCAAAATTGAAGCATGGTAATGGTGAAATAGCTTGAAAAAGAATACCCATTGATATTGAAGAACTCTAAACCATTTAATTTTTTTATTTTTTATCAATAAGTTTCTCTTTTCTTTAATCTATTTTCCATTAATGTGTTGTAAGACTTTGTTTGTTAATTTTGAGTATTTCATGGATAACTAAATTTATTGGTGATTGGGGGTGATTGTAAACCCGGGTTATGATTTTCAATTAATTTGTGCTTTATAGTTCTCTTGAATGATGTGTTTAATCCATTGTTTTAAGTGTTGATTTTGTTCTTCTTGATTGTTTAGGTGTACAACTAAATGATTAAATTGTTTCAATGAATGTTATTTTGGGATATATATAGCACGTAATAGTTATTTATTCTAAAACCTTGTAGCAATTATATTTCAATAGATTATGAGGAATTTTCAATTGATTGTATGTGGTTTAATACTTAAGTGAATAAACCGACCTTGTGAGTTTACCCTTAATTTAACTCTTCTCTTTCATTGTAATGCTTTCATTGAATTAAATTTAGAGAGCTTGTTCTAAGTTATTTAATGAATATGGTTGAGTAAAGAGTTTGTTTTATTCAGCTAATATGTAAGAAGAGATTGTGATAATTAAGCTTGTAATTGTTCTCGAGTTGTTGTTAATCTAAAGAACGAAAATCCTTTGTGGTAATTGATAAGAAAATCATTCTCGTGTTAATGAAATACCCCTCAATTACATTCTCACATTTTTAATCAAAAATTACTTTGTTTAATTCAAAATTCGTATCAATTTCCAATTTGAATTTATTGCTTTCCTTAGTTCAACGAACCAACCTATCCCCCACATTTAATCAATTTCGTATATAACTATTAATTTCACCTTCTAGTGTGCAATTGATTAAATTGAACTAATTCTCTACGGAAAATGACCCTTACTTGCCATATTACTATTTAAGACGACACATTTAAACTAAGTAAGGAAAATTAATTGGAACGTCATTTGGAACGTATCACGTCGAAACCTTGAATATTTTCTGGAATGAGTAATTCATTTAAATCGGCGAATTCATTCCCAATTTCACTTTGACAGGTGATCACTAATTCTATATATATATTTTAATTCTTTTATTATTTTTCTACACGAGCCACGAGCCGGCTCATGTAAAAAAGAGCCCACGAGCCTGCTCGGCAAACAGCTCGTCTAGCGAGCCGGTCTGTTCAGCTCGTGCTCGGGCTCGTTTTTGCCGAGCCGACAAGCTACTCGGTTCGGTTGCCACTTCTAATTTGAAGCCTTGGTGTTTTGGTTTGGTTTGGAAGCTGTTAGTGGCGACGTCGTAGAATAAATATAAACAATCTTTAATAGAAGTAAAGCAAAAGAAGTTAAGGCTCGTTTCACCCTCATTAAATTTTAATTCATCTATATCACCCCTTTTATTAATTACACATTTTATCAATAAAATAATATTATATATAAAATGAAAAAAAAATTCTTACTTTTTAACTACAGATTTTTCAAAAAACAATATTCCAAAATAAATTTTTTTTTTTTTCAAATAATGAAGCTCAAACAAGGGCTAAAAATAATTTGTATTAATAATTAATTATATTAATAGTTTAACTGGGCATTCGGTTTGATCTCGATTTGAGCATTCGATCATTTTTTTTTGGATATCCGAATCGATTTTTAAAACATTCAACAAATGCAAGTTTGTATTACATTCCAAACATATAGAAATTTTGACCAGAGAAGGAATATAAACACCTCTTGCTTCATTCCAATATTTGTCCTTGTCCAAAGCGTCTTTAACCCCTCTCGTTCACTTTTTTGACATTTCTTCCGAATACCCCCATATCATTTCAAATAGAGCCCCTGTTTGAATCACAATAAAAATCTCATTCTCTTTTTTCTATCATTTTTAATCACATATTTTTCAATAAAATAATATTTTCCATCACATCAATAACCTTTTTTTAACCATACATTCTCTATCAATCTACTATTTCAAAATACATTTTTTCAAAATAATGTGACTCAAACACACCCACAGTTTATTTATTTATTTATTTTTTTCATCCTAATTGAATAAATACTAGTAATAAATTAGCATTAACAATCTCCACAGTTACTCGTGTCTAGGCCATTTAATTGAAGGCGCTCCGAGGCTGTGACTATTTTCTAGGGTTAGGGTTTTTGATCGATCGATTGATTTGCCTAAATTGTATATAAAATAATCCATGGGTACGGAAGCTGAGTCGAGCGTGGGTGCTGGTGCTAGTGAAGAGGTGAACGTCAACATTCGTTGTTCCAACGGCTCGAAAGTCTCCGTGCGGACGAACCTTGGTTCGAGGGTGGGAGAATTTAAGGCTCTACTGGCACAGAATTGCGATGTACCAGTTGAACAGCAGCGTTTGATCTACGAAGGTCGAATCTTGAAGGACGACCAAATCCTGATTAGCTATGGTATGTCATTTCGAAATTTCACATTCGAAAAGTCATATTTCATGTAAATTTTCGGATGCAACATTACAAGTGGTGTGGTTTTTTTGGACGTAAATTTTCGGATGATTAAAATTTCCTAATAAAATGATGAAAATTATATTGAGAAATTTGTATCGCAAAAATAATAAATGTTAATGAAATAATTGAATTTTTTTAAAAAAAAATGCGAGTTAGACGTCTTTTTTAAGACTCACGTTTAACGTTTTTAACTATTTTCGATATTTGTTTGGACTATTCAATATGCTTATAATGTAGTTCTTAAAATAAGTTTCGAAATGACATAAGTATTTGTAGATTAGATTAGCGTACGATCGTCGAAAAATTTTAAAAATTAGTATATTATCGAAATTCAAATTTATTTTGATTTTGCCCCCTTTTGGTGGAGATTAAAATCAATTTTTTAGTAAATTTTGATAAAAGTTACATAGTTATGGATTTCATGAAATATGTAATATGTTATTAAAATTAATTATTAACTTTAATTTAGATTTCAATCGATACCAAACATGATTTTATATAAAAAAATAATAATAACAAAAGGAAAAAAAAATTAAAAAAAGGTTGTCAGCGGTTTTACAAGGCTTTGCGTTGCATGAGAATCTCATGCAAGGCAAAGCTCATTTCCTTCTCGCGCGCAGGAGAATGGGACTGTCACTGGGAATTGTTTTATTAAGTCCTCATGAGTTGGAATGTCAATTTCAGTAATTGAATTTGAATTTATAAACGAGAGAGATGCTAGACATTGTATTGGGTTGGTACGTGGCAACTGTTTTTAGCATAGGGGCAGTTGGTATTTTTAGAGCTTAAGGTTAACAGAGCCGGAAGGAAAGGCTTGTGCAGTATGAACAAATATGGCTCACTTAGGCCTTTTGCTAGAACTTTTGCCATCAATTAGGATAGACGAGAAGACTGTAGGGAGTTTAATATGAAGCATATGCCCGGCTATATGCATTCCCCGAGGGTTGCATTGATTCAAACTTGCAGAAGTGGAATTTCGTAGGTCACTTTTTTTTTGGGCACGCCAGCCTTTAAACTTGCTAATTTTTCTGGCTCCTAATCCTGATAAGATGTTCTATTTGCTGCATATAGTGTTCCTTAAATGGTCACTAAAGTTTTGGGCCCGCCGGCCTTTAAAATTTCCATTTTTTCTGGCTCCTAATCCTGCTAAGATGTTCTATTTGCTGCATATGATATTACCAAATGGATGCAAAAATTTGATGCGGTCTTCTGTCCAAGGTTGAAGTAATTTTCTTAATTCCAGTTGGCACGTTTTGGGGATTCTGGTTACCATTCTCTACTACAAGTTGGCAGGTGTGGGACCACCACATTTATTGATATGTGACTTTCTGGATCGTGCCCAAAAATAAAATATAGAAGTCAAAATTCTAGACTCCTCGGGTATGAGATGTCTTGAACCAATATCTGACAGTATAATAGAAATAATAATTACGACTTCTCTATTATTTGCTTTTTGATCACTTGATTTCTGACTCTGGACGTATATTTGTACATTACATGTGAAGCTTTTTAGATTCTTTCCTTAAATAATTTTTCTTCTGTATTCCTTAGCGACCTCTCACATTCCCTTCTCTTGACACTGACTTTCTAGATCTATCTTTTCTTTTGAAGGCTTGCAGGCAGATCACACAGTTCATATGGTGCGTGGTTCTGCAACAGCTGCAACACTGCCCACTGTCAGTGCTGGAAATGCCAACAGTACTCCTGGTGACACCCAAGGTTCTGGTACCAATGAAATGGGTACTGGTACTGATATAGATGCATCTCAATTTCCAGGGCTTGGTTTTGGTGCAGTTGGTGGCAATCGGACATCTGGATTATTTGGAGCTGGTTTTCCAGAGTTTGAACAGGTGCAGCAGCAACTAACTCAGAGCCCTAACATGATGAGAGAGATGATGAACACGCCTGTCATTCAAAGTGTAATGAATAACCCTGAGATTGTGCGCAGCTTGATTTTGAGTAATCCTCAAATGCGTGAGATAATTGACCGCAACCCTGAACTGGCACACATTCTTAATGACCCCAGCATCCTTCGCCAATCATTGGAAACTGCAAGAAACCCTGAGTTATTGCGTGAGATGATGCGGAACACTGAGAGGGCAATGAGTAATATTGAATCTTCTCCTGAAGGGTTTAACATGCTCAGGCGAATGTATGAAGATGTACAAGAACCCTTCTTGAATGCGACAACAACGGGTTCTAGTGCAACTGATTTGGGATCAAACCCGCTAGCAGCTCTCCTCGGAAATCAGGGTGGTGGTGACCAAACCAGAGATGGATCTAATCGTTCAACTGCTGGGTCTGAAACTACCACTGGGGCTGCATCTCCCAATACCAATCCACTTCCCAACCCGTGGAATAATTCTAGGGTAAGATAAGATTTCTGAGCGAATTCATAAGTTATTTTATCGACTTATTTTATTTGGTTATAACTCTGCAGACAGTATTTTGTATAAAGAGTTCTTATAATCAAATTAACAGAATTAAGCCTCTTTCTGGTCAATGCTGTCTTGACCTTGTTGAAAGTTTCTGGTTGTAATATACTGTTATATTCCTTTTATTTTAGTTTTTAACTTCTAATTTATGTGGAATTGTAGTGTTTTAACTTTTTATCTTTAAGTTGCCACTTTTGAAGACCTGGAAATTATGGACTCCCCCTTTCTGTTTAAATATTTGTAACCAAAAAATCCATGAGATGTCCGACTCTTAGCTTCCCATTCTAGTATGATCATTGATGCCATAAATGCACGGAATAATGTATTTACGGCCCCAATATCTGAAACCCTTATTTCCTGGTATGATTACCTTCTTTTTACAATCTACACTTTTCTGTAATGATGAATTTATGCAACCCTCCATGCTTTGTTAAGTTAGACACCAGTTGTGTCAAATGCATTTCATATTGCCTTTTGATGTGGTGCTGATGTTATATTCTTCTCTCTCTCTCTACATCTATCTTTCTGTGTTGTTTGACGACTGTCTATATTACTCTAATCAAATCTTTCTCTGGAAGTCTCACGCAAAGTCATGAATAAATTTTCAGGAGGGTCTCAAACAAATAGTGCTTCTAGAGCTAATCCAACTGCCGATGCCAGACTGCCTGACATTACTGGGCGAGGAGGGATTGGTCTTCCTGGATTGGAGCGCATGGTAGGCATGCCAGATCCTTCTTCATTCAATCACCTCCTGCAAAATCCTGCCATGGGGCAGATGATGCAAAGCTTGCTTTCCAACCCTCAGTATATGGAGCAGGTACTACTAAGACTGAAGAGAAGCCGGTCGTGTATTTCATTTGGATTTTGATCTAATTTTAATCATGTTTTGATTTCAGATTCTGGGCTTCAATCCTCAACTTCGCAGCATGCTTGACACTAACCCTCAATTACTAGAAATGATGCAAAACCCAGATATTCTTCGCCAGTTGACCTCACCTGTGATGATGCAGGTATACCTTGGTGGACAGTTGCTGTAAGTCTTGGTGATTTGTTAATCACAATGAGTTGTGATTGTGAGATACAAATTACATATGACTGAATCTTAAATCGTCCGTGGTCGAGGTATAACGAGATACGGATATCGTTATTACGGATAGACTATCGCGTGTGACATTCTTACTTGTGAAGTAAGTAGTTGATCTCACAAGCTAAAGTGTGGTGACACTTGAATGAACACGTGGATGTTTTGTTATAGAACAAAACATTGGAGACCCGCTGAGAGATTCCACATGGACAACTATCTAAGTGTTAGTGGTTAATCTCTAATGTTCGGTAGTGGAATTGGTCTTTTGACTTGAGGTTATCATAGTACCTTATATGAAGGCAGACATACTTTGGTGGTGTTGGATGTTGCTCTATCAAGGGTCGCTAATACAGCATTGTTCGGGTATGTCAAGAATCATATGAAGGTTGTGAATGATCAATAGAGGATTCGTCACTCTTAGATAGTAAGAGATTATGATCTACATTTTATCCAGTTAAGTTAATAATGAAATCCTTGGCCAATGTGAACTCATAAGTCGGAAAAGAATTTTCGACGTACATTGACTTAACAGTGGGATAAAAGATATGATCGATAATTGAGATTGACACATATCCATATCTCATAATTGATCGGATCATATTGACGAAAGGATTATAGTTTCACGGTAAATGAACAAGTTTGGTTTTGTCATGCTACGTGATATTTCCCGTCACATGTATTACCCTGATACATTGCTAGATGTCAATCTGGGATAACGAAAGTGAATTAGTGATAAATTAAAAGGGGTGTTTTAATTTATCGATTTTGATTAGATCAAAATAATAATTCACGTCGCTCGGCATCGTGATCGGGAACCTAATGGGCCACACACAAAAGAGAATCAGAAGAATGAGATTTACCAATTAATTAATTGACAAGTGTTGGATAATTAATTAATTGAGTTGTTTATTAATAGGCCCGAATTAATTAATTGGATTAATTAATTCATGGACCAGATTTAATTAATTTGATTAATTAAATATTGGACTGGGTTAATAGATGGGCCGAGCCCATTTGGACTTATATTAATAAACTACTAGGGTTTGAAAACTGTGGGGATTATCATTATTCTTGCTAGCACAAGAAAAGAAAACCCTAGCCGTCATTCTTGTTCTCTGTATGGATCACCATTGGAGGCTGGACAGCTTGGACAGCTTGGATTGCAGATCGTGATCATTGGAGTTCAAGAAAAAACAAAAGAGTTTGTGGAATTCATCAAAGGTATCATTCTCATCACAGTTTCTATCTAAACACATTGTAGATCTTCGTTTGGGAATTGAAAATTATTTTATTTTCGCTGTGCATGATTAAGTAAATTCCCAACCGTTCCTACCTTCTCTACCCTCATTTCCATGATCCAATTTTTGTGCAATTTGTCTTTATTTTTTCATTTTCATTTTTAGTTTTAATATATTAATTAGACTGTTATTTAAGATTTTTGCATGAATACTCAAAAGGTAACTTGAGTTAAAAATTAAAAGATAAAATAAACAACGAATTTGACGTGCTAATGATGGATTTATTTCTCAGAGTAGCCTTCTAAATATGCTTCAAAAAATCCACCACATGAAAGTTCAAAGACAACTTTTATTAATAAGTTAATAATATCTACCCTGTACCGGACAGTTGGAATGCATACCTTAAATAGGTTCAAATTATTGGAACCTAGTTTTCTTACTATTCCGTGAATTTATTAATTCGGCAAATGATGGAATTGCAGCAGCAAATTTCTCAATATAGTCGGCAGCAATCGACTCTGTGAGTGTTTTTAGCATAAAGCTATAAGCTCTTATTTGCTTTTTTGTTTTCCATATAGATTAAGCTATTTATGCAACGGACTCATAAAATATTTTCAATCTTGAATGTTTCATGACAGTGAGCACTGATGTCCACTTTTTCTATTTGTTCTTTTTTTGTGCTTAATTATGGAACAAAACCGGCCCTTATTTTGTATAGCTTATGTTGGGGATAGTCTCATGGTCCTCAATAAAAGAGGAGCCATTCAATTTGGTGATTTTCAGGGTTTGAGGTTTGAAAATATTGGTAGCTTAAGTGTATTTGGGTGGATTCGAATTAGATTTACATACCAATAAAAATTAAATTTATTTATGAAGTTAAAAAATATTAAAGAGTCGGGTCTGGTTTTTGGTTTTCATAAAACCAATTTTAATTTTTTACTGACTTTGAACTGGGCTTTCTTACCGTCATTTACCTTGTGTAAGGGCAGCTTACATGACTTTCAGGTACTAGTAATGCTTTCAGTTGATACACAATTAGATTATTTAGTGTCGACTCATGCATTCTAACTCACCTTATGCCTTTTAATTTTGGAAACTGCAGAGAAGGAGCTCTAACTGGTCAGGGTACAGGTAAGATGTGAGAAAATGTAAATCAAGAAAATTGTACACACGTGAATACATGATAATTGTTTTAGTTTTACACCCATACATATCAATTTGTCGATGCAACTGCTTTCTTTGTTTTACCAATGGCAGGAACACAACGTAACATGAGGCTCGATTTGCTGAGGAATATGTTTGGTGGACTTGGAGCTGGCAGTTTGACGGTTCCAAACACTCCCGATGGTTGCATTTCTCATAATTTGTTTTCTTCAATATTAATTTTTTTCCCCCATGTATTTCTCGTCTCCAGGTCTGTTGAATATGCAGATCTTGTCTCCTTTTGCAGTACCTCCAGAAGAACTATATGCAACTCAACTATCTCAGCTTCAAGAGATGGGTTTCTTTGACACCCAAGAGAATATCAGAGCACTACGTGCTGCATCGGGAAATGTTCACACTGCAGTAGAACGACTGTTGGGGAACCTCCGTTAATAGTTTCACGACTGTTGATGTGTATTTTCATTGGAGACCTGGGGACGTGTAAATTAATTAATCCTTGGAAGCCATATTTTTCTTAACAAAATTGTGGGGCCGAATAGTGCTGCTCCATTTTGGTCTTGAGGTAAGAATGAGTGCACTTCTAGAGTCGGAGTTGTTAAACGCATTCTCTTTATCGTTTGCCTGTGTACATACATATTTTAAAAATATTTATTGATGTGCAAAAAAATGTTGTAATTTTTTTTTCTTGAATTGAGGATGTGAAATGGTTTGTTTGACCAGTTTGCACGGTTTTATGCTATTTGTTTGATCTTGATCGCGTTGGTTCCCTAATGGAGGTTGGCTCCCTAGGATGAGAACTACCCCCTTTGCTTAAAAAGTTTGGGTTAATGTGAGTACCACAATAAGTAAACTGCAGAGTAAGGCAACTTCTATGGAAATAAAAAGCAGCATTGGGGGAATCATCCCTAAGTCTAGAACTCCCAGTGCTAAAATCGTAGGACATATTTTGGAAATCACTTCAAGAAGACAAAAAACTGAACATAGAAGTTTGAAGATTAAACATAAAAGTAAGATGAGGGCAGAACACGGACTTAAAGATTTTGATGAAAAACAAAAGAAGGTGAGAGAGATAATTACCAGAAAACAAGCCCAACAGAAGAGAACAATGAAGAAAAAGTAATGAAGATGCTCACGCAAAGAATTCTAAGCGAAAGGCGAAAACAGTTGAATTATGCAAAAAAAAATCAGTCGTTTGACTTATTTTGAACAATCGTAACCATTGAATACTATGAGTCATCTGATCAAGACTCTAAATGAACTGGCAAGATCGCGTGTAATCTACACGTGCATAAAGTGCGCACGGACCACTAACTTGGATACATGCAAATACACGTAAAAAAACGGTTGCAATCATGACATATCTCCTCAATGTAGTACATGTCAGCCACCAAAACACAAAAAATATATATATATAGTAATGCCATCTATAAGTTCACAGCTTGACAATAAACAAGTCTTAAATTTAATATGAATGATAGAATCAAATTTTGAGGACTATTTGTTGAACCAAGAAATTTATCTTGCGAGCGCATCCTCCCTTAGGTGAAGTATAAAAGTATGTGATGACAATTAGAACGTAGAAGGTTCGTAGAAGAAAAGGGACTAACCATCCACCTCTATGGTAACAAAAGGCGTTGTCAAAACACACGCGAGTAAAAATGAAAAACATGACTTCTAAATCAATGAATAATATGTGAATGCATAACATAATCATTCATCAATCCACCATTAAACGACTGCCATTTATAAATATTTCCACGTAAGAGAAGGAGGGACATGCAAATTTAAATATCTCATTTCCAAATAGCCAAATCCCCTCTTGCTCCTATTTGAGCATTGAAACCAAAGAATTTAAGAAGAGAAAATCCTGATTAGCTGAGAATTTTTTGTTATTTACGATCAACAATGTTTATAGTATAACAATATGGTCTCAAAGTTGTGGTTTTATATTATCAATATCATGTAATTATTTGTTTACTTTGTTCACGATGTTGGTAGAACCTAATTTAAACAAATTAAAATTTAGTGACCATTTAAAATTTTGTTAAAAGTTCAGTGACACGTCTTAATTTGGTTAGCTATCAGAGTTAAATGTACGAAACAACCATCTTCACATCAAGCACAATTCAGCAGTACAAAAAACTCCCAACTGCTGCAGCAAACGTTTTCTTGTCTCTACATGTTGAACTAGAATTTTGGCAAATGCATGTTGATGAGCTGGTTGGTGTGGGCAAGTCGATGAGTTGCTTTGTTAAAACCATCATTAGGTGATACTTATTTACCTAATCAAGATTCCTTTCATCATCACTCACTCTATACCGTTAGTAGTGCATATTCAGCTGTCTGGTGACTCATCTTTGGGACCACATTAATCTGTTGTAACAATATTGATTTACACATTTATTTTGTAGATTTTAGCTTGTTCATTACTCCAGTTTAGTTTATAAATATGGATGGCATTGTAACCTTCAGATGACAATAAGAAATACAATTTTATCATCATCATCTTGCTGTTAAATTACATCTTTCAATTCTGATTTTTAACTTGGTATCAGAGCCAAATGGCTAACACAGGATCAAACGATAACACTCAGTCTGCACAGCCCACTTCCAGCACCTTGATGCCTCCAATGTTGGGAGGTAATCAGTTGCAAACACCTGGGATAACTCTAACCCAAGTTCCATCAGTCAAGCTTGATCGAAACAACTTTTTACTCTGGAAAAACACGGTAATGCCAATCATCAAAGGCCACAATCTTGAAAGATTCATCACAGGAACAAGAAGCTGCCCTGCTGAGTTTCTGGCAACTCATACCACTGGTTCAACTGGAGTTACAGTTGAGATGGTGCCAAATCTTGAGTTCGGAAAATGGGTGTCAACAGACCAATTACTGATGGGTTAGTTGTATTCTTCAATAACACCAAAAATTGCAATGAGAGTAATGGGATCCTTAAGGTCCTCAGATTTATGGAACGCTGTACTTGAAAGTTTTGGAGCTATGAATAGATCAAGGGTTATTTTTCTTGTTAGTGAGCTCCAGAGGACTAGAAAAGGAGCAATGAACATTGACAGATATCTCAACAACATCAAACAATTGGTGGATAACCTCGAAATAGCTGGAAAAATCATTCCACATAATGACCTTGTGACTCAAGTGTTGGCCGGATTAGATGATGAATATACCCCTATTGTAGTCCAAATCAACAGCAGGGAATCAATCACTGGCATGAGTTACAATCGATACTTATGACTTATGAGAGCATAAATGAGCATCTCAGCACCCTGAAAAATAGTCTGGCATCAGTCAATTTAAGTGAAGCATCAACAAATTTTATCCACAGTCCTAACACCTCCAAGGAAAGAAGATTTAATTATGGTGGCAGGAACAACAACAGCTATAGAGGAAACAGAAGCAGAGGTAGAGGAGGCAGATTCTTCACTAACGGAAACACTTGCCAAATCTGTGGTATGAATAATCACTCAGCTGCTAGGTGTCTCAACCGTTATGATGAAAGGTACATGGGTGCCAAACCAGATTATCACTATCAGAATAGCTCTCCTGAACCAACTGGCTTGCTGGCTTCCTCTAGGACAGTAGCTAATCTAGCTTGGTATGCAGACTCAGGAGCCACAAATCATGTCACAACTGAAAAGGGAAACTTGACTGAAACTTTGGAATATGGTGGTAAGCAAAAACTTGCTGTTGGAAATGGTAACAAACTTTCCATCTCTCATATTGGCACAAATCACCTTAATGCAAAGAAAAATAAGTCACTTGTTCTTAATAATGTGCTTCTAGTTCATTCAATCCAGAAAAACTTATTAAGTGTTTCTCAATTGACCTCTGATAATAGAGTATTCATGGAATTTCACTCTGACTATTGTGCTATCAAGGACAAAGGAACGAAGGAGCTGCTGCTGGAAGGGAGAATTAAGGATGGATTATATTAGATTAAATTGCCAGATGAAGTTACTCAGTCCTCTACCTCAAATGAAGTCACTCAGATTCCTGCATTACAATCAGATCACTCAAATAGTTTTAAATCTTCCATTTTTTTTGCTCAGTCAAAAGATCTCACAAAGTCTTTATCTAACCTAAAGTTATGGCACATTAGATTAGGACATCCCTCTATCTCTGTAATGTCTCAAGTGTTCAAACTATGTAATGAAAAGTTTGATATAAATGAAGTTCATCCCTTCTGTGATGTATGTCAGTTTGGCAAAGCTCATTCACTACCCTTTAAACTCTCAACCTCGTTCTCCACTGCACCTCTTGACTTGGTTCACACAGATGTTTGGGGTCCAGACCTTTTGCAATCAACATCAGGTTTTAAATACTATATTCTCTTCATGGACGATTTCAGTAGATTTACATGGATATATCCTATGAAAGCTAAGTCTGAAGCACTGAGTTCCTTCATCCAATTCAAGAACTTAGTTGAAAACAAATTCAATAGAAAAATCAAAACTCCCCAATCTGATTGGGGAGGAGAGTTTAGAGCCTTCATTGATCTTGCTCTTCAATCAGGAATTCATATGAGATTCTCCTGTCCATATACCTCCTCTCAAAATGGCAAAGTTGAAAGAAAGCATCGTCATATCACTGAAGCAGGCTTAACACTTCTTGCTCAGGCAAGTATGCCTTTGTACTACTCGTGGGAGGCGTTTCACACAGCCACCTACCTTATTAACAAACTTCCTACTCCTGTTCTTCAAATGAAGACACCCAGCCAAATTCTGAACAATGAAGAGATCAGTTACAAATCACTAAAAGTCTTCGGATGTGCATGTTTTCCTTGTTTAAGACCATATTAGCCTCACAGATTTAGCTTTCATTCCATCAAGTGTGTTTTCCTTGGTTTCAACAACCCTCACAAAGGCTATAAATGCCTTAGTCCTACTGGGAAGATATATCTGTCTAGGCATATTGTATTTAATGAGAATGAATTCCCATTTCAACATGGTTTTCTAAACAAAATCAGTCATCCCACTGAAACTACCATAGAATACTTTCCTCTCAACATTCCTTCTAATTCCAGTCGTGCAGGATCATCTGATGCAATTCATCCTAGTTCAACCCCACCAGCAACATCTCACAGTTCAAATCCACCAGTGGAAAATGAAAATGAGTCTCCAGAAGCAGTTGAAAACAATCCTTGTAATGAAACTGAAGGTACCGAGGATGTGCAAACTGAGTCAAATAATCAAATAAGTCGAGAACTAGTTGAAACTCAAATGCAACATGTTGAACACCCTATGATTACTAGAAGTAGAGCATGGATTTTTAAACCAAAAGTTTACTCTACACTTTGCAAGAATCCTAAAAACGATCTGAGAAATTCTGAGCCAAATGATGTGTTTGAAGCCTTATCTGATAGAGCCTGGAAAGAGGCTATGGAAGAAGAGTACAAAGCTCTTATGAGGAATGAAACCTGGAGGCTAGTACCATCTGTGACAAATCAGAAGGTCATAGGTAACAAGTGGGTTTTTAGGCTCAAAAGAGACATTGAAGGAAATGTTTTAAAGCACAAAGCTAGGCTAGTTGCTAAAGGCTTTCTACAAACTTCTGGTGTCGACTATCATGAAACCTTTAGTCCTGTAATTAAGGCCTCTACCTTAAGGATAATACTATCACTAGCCGTGTCTAAAGGATGGAGTATCAGGCAGGTTGATATCAATAATGCTTTCCTCAATGGAAAGCTGACTGAAGTTGTGTTTATGAAACAGCCAGAAGGGTTTACTGACAAGTCAAATCCAACGTTTGTTTATAGATTGGAAAGAGCTCTCTATGGACTTAAGCAAGCCTCCAGAGCATGGTATGAAAAACTGAAAGAAACTTTGCTTGACTGGAAGTTCACTAAATCTAAAGCTGACAGCTCCATCTTCTTCTTCTTAAGTAAAGACTATGTGATCTTTTGTTTAGTCTACGTTGATGACATTGTCATCACTGAAAATGATCAGAAAATGTTGCAATGTTCCATAAATAAGTTACATTCACAGTTTGCTCTGAAAGACTTGGGTGAATTACATCAGTTCTTAGGAATCGAGGTAAAGAATTAGGTATGCGCCTTACACAGCTCAAGTCCATCAAAGATCTACTTAAAATGTTTGATCTTGAACACCTCAAACCTTGTGTAACACCCATGGCAACAGGAAAATGTATCTTCAAGATGACTGATCCTTCACTATATAGAAGTGCTATTGGTGACCTTCAGTACCTTTCATACACACAGCCAGACATCAGTTTTGCAGTTAACAAACTAAGCCAATTTCTTCAATCACCTTCTAATATTCACTGGAAGGCAGCAAAGTGAGTGTTCAGATATCTCAAAGGGAGCTTGGAACAAGGCCTATGGATTCATAGAAGTACCGGCTTAAACATCACAGGCGTTGCAGATACTGATTAGGCCTCTTACCCAGATGACAGGAGGTCTACAGCAGGGTATTGCGTCTACCTTGGTGATACCTTACTCGCCTGGTCTTCTAAGAAGCAACAGGTTGTTGCTAGATCAAGTGCTGAGTCAGAATACAGAGCACTTGCACAGGCTTCAGCTGAAATAAGTTGGATTGAGTAACTTATTAAAGAAATTAAATTGCAGCCTATTTCATCCCCTATTCTATGGTGTGATAACCTAAGTGCCAGCGCATTAGCTTCTAACCCTGTTTAACATGCTTGAACTAAACATATCGAACTTGACATACACTTTGTGAGAGATAAAGTCCTTGAGGGAAAATTAAAGATCCAATACATTCCCTCTTCTAATCAAATTGCAGACTTACTCACTAAACCTCTCTCTCATTCTAGATTTCTGTTTCTGAACGACAAGCTGGGAGTTTATGAATGAAATTCCAGCTTGGGGGAGGCTGTTAAAACCATCATTAGGTGAAACTTATTTACCTAATCAAGATTCCTTTCATCAGCATTCACTCTATACCGTTAGTAGTGCATATTCAGTTGTCTGGTGACTCATCTTTGGGATCACATTAATCTGTTGTAACAATATTGATTCACACATTTATTTTGTAGATTTTAGCTTGCTCATTACTCCAGTTTAGCTTATAAATATGGATGGCATTGTAACCTTCAGATGACAATAAGAAATACAATTTTATCATCATCATCATCATCATCATCATCTTGCTATTAAATTACATCTTTCAATTCAGATTTTTAACTTGCTTGACGTCTAGAATTTGCTTGTCTCTCTTTTCATTAGCAGAATCAATGCGTTTCAGTGACTCAACTATTTTTTGCATTGATGGTCTTTGTTTTGGTTCATTTTCAAGACACATTAGAGCAAACTGTGTTGTTTGTGTTGCAGCTTTGGATGGATATTTTCCTTCCATTCAACTTCCTTATGTCAGATAAATGTGGCTTGACCCAATCAACCAGATTATGTTGCTTGGTTGGACAATTAATGTCAAGTGCACGTAAACCCATAAAAATTTCAACTAAAACAACACAGAAACCATATACATCACACTTCACATACAAATGACCTAGTGGAAAAGAAAATGTCATTAAAGCATGAACAAGATATCTATTAATGCTACTACAGATCCGAAGGAACAACCAGAAAATTCCAGTAATGTTAATCTTGTAGAAGAAGACAGTAATAGAGATCTTTTGATGATTACTGAAGGTGACTCCAAATCTAACGAGGATTATATTCTTGATTCGACTTGCATTTTTCCTATGTGTTCAAACTGGGATTGTTTTTCTTCATATGAAATAATTACAAAGGGTTCTATGATGATGATAAATAATGAGTCTTGTAAGGATTGGTAATATCAAAATCAAGATGTTTGATGGGACGATTAGAACTGTTGAGTTTCGAACCTGTGAATTGCCTATTAAATGTGCTTCCAGTAGCTCCTGCGAGGATCTGAGATAAATCAAGTTTGGGTGTGTTTTTGGGAAATCTTGCTGGAGTGATGTGTGAAACATAGCATGTGATCTATGTTGTGTTCTTTAATTAAGCTTGTTATGTGTGTTTCATTGGTCTCTTTTGATTGATACTTGATATCTTGTATTACTAAGTGTGATACTGTGATTTCCTGAGTTGCTGTAATTGTTGTAAGTCCCTGATTGCGTTTTTCTATTATCTTGAATCTCTACTCGTGCATCATACTTGTTTCAAATATGGCTTCAACTAAATTTGAAGTTCCACAATTTGATGGTAAATGCGATTTTAATATATGGTGCCAAAAGATGAAAGCTATCTTATTGCAAATGAGACTAGTTAGAGCTGTTGATAATAGTTGGCCTGCAGACTTACTAGCTGCTAAGAAAACTGAACTTGAAGAAAACTAATCTTGTTTTAATAGCGTGTGACTTGGGCCTTTTCAAGAACACTTGGCCAGGTTTGACATGTTCCAAGTATAAATAGGAATGTAATCTCTTTAAGTACTCTTGATTAAAAATGATATAGATATACCCGTAGAGGTAAGAGTTTTACAAGTCAGCAAAGGTGCCCAGGTTGTGTTAAGGGAATAGATGAAGTCCCAATTATATATGTTAGAAGGTTCAGCGATGGGTGCTACAACTTATGGTTCAATAATCAATAACTTGGGTAGAGTTGTTTGTGATCGGATTGTTTGTGGTGATTCGAACAATGATATTGGACAATCTTCTAGTAGCTCAAGTGGAGATTGTTGTGATCTTGTTGATCATGTTGCTAATGGTGATTCGAGTAGATTTAGCAACTCAGGTAGAGTTGGAATTACTCGTGATGATTCAAGCAGGTTTATTGACACGACTAGAGTTGGAAATGAACGAGATGATTCAAGCAAGGACGACCTGCAAAATAGTTATGATGGTAAGCAGAGTTTGGATTTAGTTCACAGTTGTTGAGTATTCCCAGTAGGAGCATGGGGTGTCTGGAGGGGACATGGTGGAAGAGTTGGAGAATGACTTGAATAGTGAAGACTTAAATAGTGAAGACTTAAATCCTTGCTATGGAATTTGTGTCAAGGTGAAATTTGTTATGTTTTGTGACTCAAATTCCATGTTATTTGGAAGTTTGATTCATGGAAAATGCCTGGATAATTTTATTTTAGAATTATGGTTTAATAAGGGATTAAATTTCATCATGGATTGAGAGTTTGATTGGAGTAAAGACTTTGGGATCGATGAAAAAGTGCTTTGAAAGGATAAGGATGGAGGCAAACAGGGGATGGGCGCCACAACACTATTAACACTATTTGGGAACGGCAAGGCCAGAGTTGGCGCAGGGGGAGGAATTTCACTCCTGTTTGATTTTTGATGTTTTTTTTGTTCTACGTTATTAACTCCAAGATTTGGCTTTCATAAATACTCCACAAGATGTTGGCTCTTTAGAGACTCAAGATAACAATTAGATCATTGTTGTATATATTAGAAACTTGAGAAAATTATTTAAATTTAGATTAAGATGATCAAATCTTGAAAAGACAATTTTAGTTTCGTGATAAAATAAATTATCATCTTCTTCCACAAAATTCTGGTTGTTGTGTTATCCATTATTTTTCATATTTTTCTCAACAAAATGGTATCAGAACGATAATCTAAGCCATTCATCACGTCTGATGCTTTGTCTTCTAAGGCTCAGATTAGAACATCTGGCACACACGCCCTCATGCATCTGTAATCCATAAAGTGCGTGAGAGATAGCCAAGATTGCATATTAAATGAGGCGACCAAATTGAAATGAAAGTGAAATTATGAGGACTAAATTGTACAAGAGCCAAAGTTGATATTATCTTATGTTTTTGACCAATTATAATAGTTTACTTCATGGTTAAGTATTAGAATTAGATTATCTTAGCTTATTTTATTAATAGATATTTTGTAGATATTTATTCCACTTGATTTCCCTACAAATACACCAAAAAAAACCACTCACCCACATCTCTCTCTTCCCCCTTTTCTCTTACACGTTTTTTTCTCCCTTTTTCTTTGTCTCTTATTTTTATTTTCTTTGTTTTATTTGGTTTTTGGTTCATAGATTAACAAGAAGTTGATACAAAGGGGAATCAACCAAAGGAAGTTGGAAGAATTCAATGAAGATGAGCTTGAGTTGAAAGGGTTGTATTTTTAACTTTGGTTTGTTTCCATTATTTTTCCAATATTTGTTATGTATTGTATCATGATTCCCCTCGTAATTATCTATCTGAAGCCCTATGTACTTCACAACCTCATCTACAACATCGGTTATGTGAAGGCACTTCGGATACATCCACTTTGGTAGATTTTCCCAAAATCGTTCCTGTGATGATATATTATCAAGTCAACCACTTACATAAGATCTGCAAAGGTCAGATACATTCTCAAATTCTAACAATTACATAAATAATCATGCTTTGACTTAGGAGACTATTGTGATATGGAAAAAAAAAAGAACCACCCCCTACGAAACTTTTTTCTTATTTTCACAGTAATTGAATAAGTCTATGCATTACATAAATAATCATGCCTAGATTTAGGGGATTCTTGTTACTCCTTGCCTCCGAGTCCCAGTGAAACAAGGTAATGTAGCACGACACATGGGCCGATAGTCAACAAGAAAGTCAAAAGAAGACCCAGGAGGTCAAACACATAAATAATACAAAGTAAGCCGATGTCCTCGCATAAAAGTCCAAAGTTCTCACATTGCATGACGAAGTCCAGGCTAAGGTACTTCTTCAAAGACGAAGCTGCCTAATGAAGTTGAGAAAGGAGTTGAAGTCCTCCACTTAAGAGAACCATCTCAGATCTCTCAGAGGCTCTCCAACTCATCCGAAGCTCATAAGTCGACACTGTCTCTTGTAATAGATTTAAAGATCTACTAGAAGTGAGTGATGTAACACTTGTAATAAAGTTGTCAGTGTGTCAGCCTATTTTATAGGGTGGCTGACATCTTATTAATGTATTAATTGTATGAATAGACAGTGATGTGATGCCCCAATTTGAGAGATGAGGCCACGTGGTTCTGATCCAACAGAGAAGACATCGGCCAATGCAGTATAAATAGATCCCCTTTGTAATTAAAGGGGACGATGATTGATAAAAAAAGAGAGATAATCACATATGTTCACATTATTATATAGATTAATTTGATTTCAACTCAACAATTGTTGTTAGTGTGATTGCTTTCGTTCCGCCCGTCAGAGCTTGAACAATTTTGTCTCTTGTAGCAAAGTAACTCCTGTGTCCATTTCCTCATTGCTACTGTCATCATTTCGGTAGGAATGTGCCAAAATCGTTACTTGACTTGGCGTGAGTGAGTCCAGCATCTGTTAATTCATTTTTTGGGGTCAACACAAATCATCACCATAACTTTGACAGCCTGAAGCAAAATCAAAGGAGAGAATTCATTACATTTTGTCAATCACTCAATAACCTTAATCTTCTACAAATTACATTAGCATTATAAGAATCCAAGCATCCATTGGCAGATAATTCAAGGGCAAATGACAGGACAGTCACATGCACAACTCTCATGCCCACTAAAATCATCATGATTGAATAGACTAAGACGCTTTTTGAAAAGCAGAAAAAACAGAGATTTCATATCGCTTTCATATAAGCAAAACAAGATGATGAAAAAGGGGAACAGACTTCTTATTGACTCATTACAATGGAGAAAATCTAGCATTACATTTCAGCACTTGTGGTAGAAGAAATCAAAGAAAAACAAAGAGATTCCCATTCCCTCATTTATGTACATAAAGCAATTTAAAAATTTTCCAGGAAAAGCAACAAAAGGAACTCCCTAATTACTGTGAAAAACTCAAGCACCAACATTAAATGGGGAGGGGGGATGCTAGAAAACCAGGTTAGAAGGTAAAAAAAAAAAAAGAGGTGTTACCGCAAAACATGCTTTCCATCTCTCAAGTTCAATCCGTGCGGTTCTTTGCTATGAGTTTGTTGTCTCTGTTGCCACCACCATTGCTATCGCTACTGTTGCCGCTATCTTTCTTCTGTCGCAAAGAAAATAAGCCAAAAATCAAAATCCAGAGAGCAAGATCCTGTGCATTGAGAAATCAAGGCATCAAATCCCCTATTATTTCATTTTTTTTTTTTTTACTTTCATTAAGTAACTAAATGCAAGTGGCCTATACTTTCTGAAGAATTATTTTAGTTTCTATTACAACTAAATCATTGGAATGTACTCTTGAGTCTTGTCTAAAACTTTTCAATCAACGTTGTAGGGGTATAAAAATGAAAACGTGCACCAAATCACACCCACCTGAAGAAGCGCCGGTCCAAATCGTAGAAGGATGAAGACAGTAGGATGATGAAACAATTGTAGTCGTCGATAACGAGAATAGTGAGATGCTAGTGATTTCGTTGAATGCGACGAGTAGAAGAGACAATAAGGTAAGGATGATGATTTCAATGGAACTTGGATAGTTATGTATTGAAAAATCTTCAAAAAGTGAGAATAGAATTTTACATTGTCTAGACATGGGGTAAGTAATGAACTTATAAGAGATTGTGCTACTAAAGTCCAAAATCGACTATATTGACATACAAGACAAATCCTTAGTTGTCGCTAGACAAATGTAGGGCCCCTTAAATTGGATGGTGATGGGAAGAAAACTTTGTGGTTGGCTCTCAGAAGGCAATTGTATCAATGTAAGGCGATAATTCAAAAGTTGGGCTGACAGATAGATTATCGCTTGTGGAGCTGGGTGCAAGATGACATGGTAGTTCATTCGAGGGGTACTGTTGAGAAAGGAGGAACAAAATTCACATAGGCCAAACATAAAACAATAATGGGTTTACATGGAATTTAGCTATTCTACTTGATGGGTAATTCATGAACATTTTTGAAACAATGTTCGCTTATGATCACTATTTGAGAATGTAACCAATGATACCTCTATAAGGTGTCCTTCAAAATGAGGCACAAACGAAGTGGAATTTGGAGGAATTTTATGCTTGTTTTTGAATGACATAGATAGTGTACTTTTTTATATACCTTTTTTTTGTTCTAGGGTAAAGATTGGCGGGCATTTATTTTTTAATCTTATACAACACCGCATGCCTCCAAATCCAATGAAATGAATACACACAACTCAGTCACGTCCAACCAAAAAATGTAATCTTCGCTGCTTTTCTTGGCACCTCATTTTTGAATTCTATTCTTCTTTCACCGCAGGTAATAATGCTATTTTGTTCATACTGAAATTCAGACTAGATACCCTTATTTGTTTCTATAATCGTTTAATGTTATTATTAATACATTATTCTGTGCCGTAAAGTCCTATCCATCTATCACCGATTCGTGGCATGTAATGTAATTGATTGATTGACCATTCATGAATAGAGAGCGACAAAGAGGTTTAGAAGATAAAGTGATCTGTGTGGGAACTGAAAAGAGTTATGGGCTGTTGTGCATCAAAATTTCCACCCACCGAGACACACCCAGAAAAAGAAAAGCCGGACCAAAATCCCGCCCCGCCCCTACCACCACCGATCTCCACCGGCGCTCCACCTGAGCCCGGAACAGAAGCCACCAGAGTCCCGTCTTTCTCGGAGTTCTCACTTTCCGACCTTAAAACAGCCACAAATAACTTCAGCCCTAAATTGATTGTCTCCGAAAGCGGCGAAAAGGCGCCAAATATTGTTTATAAAGGTCGCCTTCAGACCCGCCGGTGGATCGCCGTCAAGAAGTTCCCCAAGTTATCCTGGCCAGACCCTAAACAGTTTGCGGTATTATATTATCACAACAGCATTATATAAGTGTATATATTCATGATCTAGTTCTTAATACTTCGAGGGCTTTGTGTGTGATAAAAATAATTCAGCTCGATGATTTTTTTTATTTTTTGGGTTGTAGGAGGAGGCATGGGGAGTAGGGAAATTGAGGCACTGGAGGCTGGCTAATTTGATAGGTTATTGTTGTGACGGTGATGAGAGGTTGCTGATTGCAGAGTATATGCCCAACAATAATCTTGCTAAGCATTTATTTCACTGTATGTATTACTATGTTCTCGGCTTTTTGCGAAGTTGAGCTAATAACTTGGCAAATTTAATTATTTTTCCTAGGATGCCGAACGTTTATCAGTTAGATTTTTATGCAATATTTGTTGGAGATGTGAAGTTGGTTTGAACGTTGAAGTAGGAGTAGCATTTATCATAGTATGATAGAACTATGGGCGAAGTTAGAAGAATATGATCTTAATGAAGATTGAAGAACGAAAACTGATGCATATATATTCACAATGAGTCATTTTGACCTGTATTCTGTGTGTTCATAACCTACTCCAATTTAACAGGGGAAAGTCAGACCATCGGGTGGGCCATGCGCTTGAGAGTAGCTCTTTACATAGCTGAAGCCTTGGAATATTGTGGCAGTGAAGGCCATTCATTGTACCATGATCTCAATGCCTACAGGGTTCTCTTTGATGAGGTATTAGCACAAGACCCTTTCTAATCAACACCACTCAGTGTGTGCTTTATGCGAATGTTGTATAAATATTGCTCTCCCAAATTTATTTTTTCTGAACCCAAAATTTGAATATTTGATTGGAATTGTAGGATGGTGATCCTCGGCTTTCATGCTTTGGCTTGATGAAAAATAGCCGAGATGGGAAAAGTTATAGCACAAATCTTGCCTATACCCCCCCAGAGTACTTAAAAAATGGTGAGCACTTATCTAGATTGAGTTTATATTTCTATTGTAGGAAAGTACTTTGTCTTCTATGCGTGTGCATGAATGTGTAAGTGTGAATCTATCTGGCCTTATTGTGCTTCTAGTCAATTGGTCACAATAATCATATGTTAAACTGAAACATTCTTATGTCATTATATTTCGCAAAGCTGGAACACATGCTTATTTCATGGCTACGATTGACATAGTATATTTATGCTTTATCAGTGGTTTTTTGGGTGTTCATATTCTCAGAGCTCCACCACATTCTTACCTAGTGACTTTTTTATACTAGTATCTAATAAGTGATGTTGAGATGTTTGACACAAGCACTTCCTCTTAAACCTGCACCACAAGTTATGCATTGTAAGCAATTATGTAAGGTGCTTTGAGTATGAGCAGTTGACATGATGCCCATGGTTAAATTGGGAATCTTTGAGTAAGTGCTTCTGCATTGATGTATTGCTTAATGTGACGTAAGGCTTGCTTTATTGCTGCTACTGTCATAATATTGCTAATTTTGTTATCTTAGGTAGCATGTATTTATATAGCTTTAGACATGCTTTTATGGTAAGCATTGTTTTTTTCGTGGAATAAGATAAAGATAATATGATGGATCTTTGTTTCATGACTAGAATTTTTTTTCTCTTAATTGACTGTAATCTGTTCATTGTAGGAAGAGTAACCCAGGAAAGTGTTATATACAGCTTTGGCACTGTCCTATTGGATTTGCTCAGCGGAAAGCACATCCCTCCAAATCATGTTAGTTAATTGTCTTGACATAATTTAGCAGTATCTGTTGTACATTTTTACGCCTCTTTATTCCTGTGTTGACCGATATGGTCTAGCATATTGGCGGCTTCTTGCAGCCAAATATGGGCACTAATGTCAATGAATACACTTCGAAACCCGTATTATTACAAGGCATGCATACATTTAATGGTGGTGGTTTAGGCATGGAGTCCTTGCTCTATTACATATGATATTTCAATCTTCTCCACAACCAGTGCTATTCGAAACGGCTCAACTCTATAAAGTAGTTAAAGATATTTTCAATGATAAGGCTAAGAATGAAGAGGACTTCTTTGCCATTTAAAAGATGAGCACTATTACCCCAACAGTGTCAGCATGATTGCATCTTTTCGATTTCAGTAATTTCTCCTTTTCCTTTTTGTGATTTTTGAGCTAATCTTCTTATTGGAGAGGCCTGTGTACCTTAAATTATGATATAAATCCTGCTATAATTTGTTTATTTCTGCTTGTATGCAGGCTCTTGATATGATACGTGGTAAAAACATCATTCTTTTGACGGATTCGCATTTAGAGGGGAAATTTTCTATGGAAGACGCTACAGTAGTTGTCAATCTTGCCTCCCAATGTTTGCAATATGAACCTGGGGAAAGGCCAAATATAAAGGATCTTACCACTATTCTTTCTCCACTACAGCCAAAATCTGATGTAAGGATCTTAAACCTTATCTCCATATAATTAATGATACATTTTACAAGCCCAAGTTGTCATAGCTTCCTCACAATCCAATAAGTTCTTACTGAAATATAATAATGCAATTGTATATTTAATTTTTTTTCTCTCTCTCTAATGTATTGGGGAAAAGCAACTGGAAAAGTTTTATATTGGTATTTGTAACGATCTAGTCAGAAGTTCCCAGATCAATACTTCAATAACTAGTTCTATTTGTAACTGTTGCATGCTAATTTTATTTTTAAGCTAATCACGCTGTAAATGAACCAGTTTACTCTAGGTAATGAAGGTAGTGATCTGCTTCAGTTATAAGTATTTCTCTGAATTGGTTCCCATCGCTCGAGTCTTAAGAGTGTCAAAAATACTTATTCTCTACTGTCATTTCAGCAAGATGTGATTGCCACGCAAATTTAGATTTTCGTGTACAGAACCTTGAATGTTTATTACCGTTAAAGGAGCAGTGTAATCTAATTATTTATTTTTGAAAATTGCATCTCATCCTCAACTGTAGAGATAATATGTAAATGATTAAAATATGCTCACATTCCTTCTCGTATATACAGAAGGAATCGGTATATTTAAATTCCGATTACCATGATTTTGGCCTCAGGTTCCGTCTTTTATCATGCTTGGAATTTCTAAGCACAAGGAAGCTCCACCAACTCCACAACACCCACTTTCACCAATAGGTGAGGCCTGTTCGAGGATGGACCTCACAGCAATACATCAACTTTTGGTTACCATGAACTACCGGGATGATGAAGGAACCAATGAGGTAATTTACTTGTCAAATTAGGATGTGTTGCATTCCTTGCACTTTGAATTTCATTTCGTTGAGTCTGTCATTTCTTCAGTTGTCTTTTCAAGAATGGACACAGCAGATGAGAGATGTGTTGGAGGCAAGGAAGCGTGGGGATTATGCGTTTCGTGATAAGGACTTCAAGGCTGCAATCGACTGTTACTCCCAGGTTTGGATTCCATATTTTTGATTGAATTGTTGAAATATGATTTATATCTTTGTGGGCCTGAACAAGTTATGCTGTGAATAGGCAGTAACCTAAAATCCAGGACCAAATAAACATAAAGATAAAAATGCATAATCAAGAAACTAAATGGTGATGCTTTTCACTAGCTGTCTGTCTTGCTGGAATCCAGAAAGTCAAGAAATAATACCTTAACCTACCCATGATTAACCATCATAGTTACCTAGAACATTTGGTATGCACTCTTTAACTGATATGCCAGATAGGTCCACCAAGTAGTATGGACACAAAATTGGATGAGTATGTTAAAACCAGGTAAAGAGTTACAGTGGCAGATGCACTTATTCTTGCATGGTCAATTAAGCTTGCATTTGATAATTTTACTTGTAAAAATAATGTATGTTTCATGCTATAATGGACAGCGCATATATGAAAAACCTGCATCTGTGGATCTTTGGAATGACAAATAACTTATAACTTTATGTTTTTCCTTTTGCACGGTCAGTTTATAGACATGGGAACTATGGTTTCCCCAACTATTTATGCACGGCGCAGTCTTTGTTATCTCATGTGTGATCAACCTGATGTTGCTCTTCGGGATGCAATGCAAGCACAAATTGTCTATCCAGATTGGCCGACAGCCTTTTACATGCAGTCAGTTGCCCTTGCCAAACTGGATATGCATCAGGATGCAGCTGATATGTTGAAGGAGGCTGCTGGACTAGAAGAGAAGCACCAAAATGGTGGGAGAACATCATAAGAATGAATCCTATTGCTAGATAATGGATGAATTTGTGTCTTTCTTTTAATCGAGTTTGTAAATTGAGTAAGAAAGTAGTTTTAACTCTCTATTGTGAAATGTATCATATAACATAAATTGCATCAGTAAAAGCTTCATTTTTCTCAAAGTTATGGTTTAGGCCTTTATGAATGTAGTGGTGTTTAGTTTTCATGTATCGTGTAACTATGTTGCGAGTTCTGGTTGAGGGTAGATCAATAACTATTTGCCAATCTATATATTTGAGAGGAATGCTGCGTAGTACCGTCGTTGTCAAATAACATTATTTGGCTGGAAAATGAAGGTAGTCTTTTTGTTGACAATTTGAAGTATCTTGTAACATTAAACTACCAAACTTTCAGCATATTCGAAAGATATTCCAGATCCTACCAGCCTGTTTTCCATTGATTTTGCAGATAATTTATTTGTGCAATCCTGCAGGTCATATACATCAGATATTAGAATGTCAATGCCACTCGTGCACTAGAGTAAAACAACTAAAAGAATTAGGTGTTTTCGGTTGCACACCGACATGGTGGTTCCAAATTAGATGTTTTGTCTACTTCTAGTTGTCTGGCGTACATCGTCCAATTGAGTTGAGATCTATTGTTTTGTCTTACTAATATTTGACATGTTAGTAAATCAGCTCTTGTTAGAAAATGAGAATATGTTATTTTAATAGTATCATCTTTTCATTAACTAGTAAGGGTTAATTTACTGAGGTGTATAACCATTGGGACAATGAAATGGAAAATGGAGACACAAATGCGGATCCATCCCACAAAGGAAACTTTTGGGAAACATATGAAGTCCTGGGCCTAGAGGGGGGGGGGGGGGGGGGGGGTTAATAGTGCTAGCATTTTCATTGTTGAGGAGGCAGGATATATAACAATTAACAATGGCCCGCCATCGTGTGTTATGCACCAATCAATTGCACGGATCATCCTCCAAAACCTTTTAGTATGAAATGATATTAATCTCGTTCCCTGATGGTGGCAAAAAATGCATGAACATCGAGAGTATAGTAGCAAATCCAGATCAAAATCACATTGCTCATTTAAGACAACATACATCAAGATTCCTTTTGTTCCCTTCTCCCCAATATATATACACCAAGCTAATGAATGAGGAACACCAACACACAAAGAACACAGAAATTGGCAGCATCACCTTTGAGATCTGAAGCCCTTCACCATGTCCGTTCTCTTAGCTTTCCCTTTGGATCACATCCTTCCATCACTCAATTTTACGACTTGTCCAAATTAGGAGCTTCAGCTGCTACCCCTTCATCATTGTCTTCAATGAGAGTCATGATGAGTTTTCTCGGTAACTTGTATGAGAATATTGACAAGTTGCTTCTGTTTCCTCACATTCAAAGAATAATTTCAGAGAGTTCCAAGATAAGCGCGTTGATGAAATCTTGGATAAGCATATCATGTTAAGGAATGTCGAATCAACCAATGCATAAAATCTGGGATGCCACTGATTTGTTCCCTGTTTAGTTTTTATAGAAATGTAAATAGGTATTTACGGTATATATGCACTAATTTAGGATCTAAACTAGCCATTGTGTTGTATATATTTTCCAATGTAATAAAAAAGGAATACACAGAGAAATTCATTTTTCCTTTTCATGGTATCAGAGAGGACACGGTTCTGAACCTTTTTTTTTCCTCTTTCTCACATCCAAGAAATTGCCAACCTTCTAGCCAATACACATGGCAGAAACAGATGAAACTCAAAACTCAGCCAAGTCTGTTGCCATCAAGTTTGATAATCCAAACGATCCTCTTTACCTTCATTATTCCGATCAACCTGGGCTTGTATTTGTCACACAGTCGCTGAATGGCGAAAATTACAGCACTTGGAGTTGTGCTATGCTCATGGCTCTCAGCATAAAAATAAAGAAGGCTTTGCCACTGGCACCATCAAGCAACCATCAGAGACTTGCACCACAGAACTTCAACAATGGAGGCGCTATAACAATCTTGTAAAAGCATGGCTTTTTAATTCAATCTCGCAAGATATTGGAGCAAGCATAATATACAATGAAAGTGCTCATGAAATCTGGCTCGATTTAACAGATCGTTTTTCACGCACTAACAGTGTTCATCTTTTCCATGTTGAAGAAGCCATACATGACTGTAAACAGGGCAACATGACTGTTGGGGCTTATTACACCAAGCTTAAAGGCCTATGGTATGAACGTGATGCACTCTGTAGTATCCCCAAATGCACGTGGTTCCATGAAGGACATTTTGCAGTTCCAACAAAATCAAAAGACATGAAATTCCTCATGGGACTCAATGAAGCTACGCTGGTGTTAGAGGACAGATTCTACTTATGGATCCACTCCGTACCGTCAACAAAACTCATTCCCTCATTCTCCAGGATGAAAAACAGCGAGGAATGTCGAGTGGAGGCGCACCATTGGCTGAAATCTCGGGTTTTGCAGTGAAGAACAACTCAAAGAAATTTGAGAGAGTTTTCACACCTAAGAATCCTCATCTGAAATGTGGAACTTGTGACAAAATTGGGCACACCTCAGAGACATGTCGAGCACATCTCAAATGTGATTATTTTGGTTGGCAAGGTCACACCATTGATGTCTGTCGAAAGCTGCAGAAGACAAATTCTACAAGCAACAAACCTGATCAACGAAAATGCAAGAATTTTTCTTCCAAGGCCAACCATGCAGATTCCAATACACCTTCCACGTCATTCACTCTCACACCAGAACAATATCAGAACCTCATGACACTACTTGCTGGGAATAAGTCCAATTCAATGGCCAACCATGTTGGTAGTGCATCCTCCATAAGTGATCTCTCAGGTACAATCTTCCGTGCTTCTGTTATTGATAAAGAAATGTGCTGGATACTCGACACAGGAGCTACTGATCACATGGATTACTCAGCTGAAATGTTGACCACAAAATCCTGTGTTACCAATCGAAGTGTGCACCTACCTAATGGAACCATTGCGACTGTCACACACATAGGCAGCATTCATTTTGCCAATTTCAGCCTGCATGATGTGCTATGTGTCCCTTCCTTTACACTAAACTTGATTTCCATTAGCAAGCTTGTGCACAATTCCCACTACCTTGCTACATTCACTAATAGTACTTGCATGCTACAGGACCAACATTCGGGGAAGATGATTGGGACGGGAACTGATCGAGGAGGACTCTACTACTTTGATACTCCACAGAAAACTAAGTGTAACGCAGTCACCGCACCAGCCTCTTGTTCCCCGAGACTTTGGCATCAACGCCTTAGTCATCCATCAAATAAGATTTTTAGTTTGCTTTCTCATTCAATTACAGACATGGAATTTTGCAATATTTCTGATTGTTTAATTTGCCCATTAGCTAAACAAACTCGTTCTCCATTTTCAATAAGTTCTATTCGCACTAAAGCACCTTTTGAATTAATTCATGTTGATATTTGGGAGGGTACCATGCTCCTTCAACTACAGGGGCACAATATTTTCTTACAATTGTTGATGATTATACTCGTTGCACATGGACTTATTTGATGCATCATAAATCAGATACTCATTCATATATTACCAAATTCATCAATCTCGTTGAAACACAATTCTCCTTGAAAGTTAAAATTCTTCGAAGTGATAATGGACCTGAATTTACGATGAGGAATTTTTACAAAGATAAAGGTATCATTCATCAAACTAGTTGTGTTTCCACTCCACAACAAAATGGAGTAGCCGAAAGAAAACACCGTCACCTCCTCAACGTAGCCCGAGCCTTATTATTCCAAGCCAATCTTCCCAAGCGATTTTGGGGAGAAGCCATCTTGATTGCTACTTACCTCATTAACCGAACTCCCACGCCTCTTCCTCAAGGGAAAACACCTTTCGAAATGCTTTTTCATAAACAGCCTGCATATGACCATTTGCGAGTGTTTGGCTGCTTGTGTTTTGTCTCAACACATCACCAACGTCCCAGCAAATTTGATCCAAGGGCCACCCGATGTCTTTTCCTGGGTTATACATATGCTCAAAAAGGTTATAGGGTTTACGATCTCTCAACTGGTAAAATTTTCGTTTCACGAGATGTTTTTCATGAGGATATTTTTCCTTTCCCATCTTCCGCTGCAAACTCACCTCTAATGCCTCATCATTCATCAACATATGGCGATGACAGCCCCATTCCTCAATTTTCCCTCAACATTGAAGTGTTTCCACCTGACCATCTATCCCAAGAACAAATTCATCCTCATTCAAATGGTGAAGCTTCTTCCCAAGCCATTCCTACACCTGTAGTTACTCTACCCATTGACCAACCTACCCCGACCTTGCCTTCGGATCCACAACTTCCCCCATCGCGGCCGGCACCTACTACAACTACACCTACTTATCTGCGTGAGTATCATGTTGGTATTTCTCTTCCTTCACGAAACGTCCCGACATCAAACTCTGCCTTGGCCGAAGCTATAGGGATCACCTATCCTTTAACTAATGTTCTTTCATATAATGGATTATCTCCCAAACACCATGCTTTCGCTACTTCTATTTCAGTCGAACAAGAATCATCTTCCTTTGCACAGGCAGTTTGTGATCCTAAATGGCGCCTCGCTATGCAACAAGAAGTTGCTGCTCTCAAAGATAATGGCACATGGTCTCTACAACCATTACCACATGGGAAGAAGCCGGTAGGGTGCAAATGGGTATACAATATTTTATTCCGCCCAGATGGCACAGTGGAATGGTATAAAGCCAGATTGGTAGCAAAAGGATATAACCAAGTCGAAGGTTTAGCCTACCAAGAGACCTTTGCTCCTGTTGCCAAACTTGTGACATCCTCCTTGCTGTGGCTTCAACTCAGCAATGGCACCTTCATCAACTTGATGTCAATAATGCTTTCGTGCATGGAGACCTTGACGAAGAAGTTTACATGTCTTTACCTCCTGGTTTAGGATGAAATGGGGAGACACGGGTTTGCAAACTCCACAAATCATTGTATCGCCTCAAACAAGCTTCTAATCAATGGTTCATTAAGCTCTCTACTGCTCTCAAACATGCCAACTTCAAGCAATCAAAGGCTGATTATTCCTTATTCGTCCGATCCCAGAATGGTAAATTCACTGCCCTCCTCATTTATGTGGAAGACGTCACTATAGCAGGAAACTATTTGCAAGACATTGAAGATACCAAATTATTCTTGAAGAATCCATTCAAATTGAAAGACCTTGGACAATTAAAGTATTTTTCTTGGAATAGAGGTTGCACGGTCAAACAAAGGCATTATTCTTTCACAAAGAAAATATGCTCTCAAGATTCTTGAAGACGTTGGATATCTTGGTGCAAAGCCAACTTCTTTCTCCATGGAACAAAATTTATCTCTTAGTAAGTTTGAGGGTGACTATGTCAGCTATCCATCCTTAAATCGAAGGCTTGTTGGGCGATTGATATATTTGACTGTCACGTGACCTGACTTGGCATTAGAGGTGGCAACGAGCCGAGCCGAGCCCGAGCCGGGAAAAAAAAGCTCGGGCCGAGCCCGAGCTTTTTTGGACCGAGCTTTTTTTGGCCCGAGCCGAGCCGAGCCGGGCCCGGCCAAAAAAAATGAGGCTCGGCCCGAGCTTTAGGCTCGAGCCTTAGCGGGCCGAGCCGGCTCGGTCTTTTTTTTTTTTTTTTTTAAATCTACATTAAAAAAAAAAAATTGTACATTTTATGCGTAATACGTGTTATAAATTAAAGAGATTATGAAAGCTTCATTTTTACTTAAAGTATGTAACTATTATTTCTTGTAATGTCATGGTGAAATTTCCTTGAGGGTCGTAATTCCAATAATTCAAGGCAATAACTATTCTATTTATCATTGAAGAATAAAACCCTCCTCCTTTATCCGGGCTTGGGACCGGCTACAATTATCGTAGGCGGAGTTAAAATTGTACACGAATAAAATATTTCGTGTACAATTTTTTTTGAAAAAAAAAAATTAAAAATTACGTATTGAATTGAAACTAAACAATTTAAAAACTTACAATATCTTATGCTTTAATCTGCTGTAACTCATCGGCCATTATACTATCAACTTGTTCTTGAAGACGTAATTCCGCACATTCCCAGTCCTTCAAACATATTAAAGTCTCCAATATATCTTCTTTTAGTCTTGATCGTTCGTCACTTAAAACTCGACCACCTAAACTAAATGCAGCCTCCGATGTTACATCAGACACCGGCGGTGTTAGTAGATCGCGAGCAATTTTTGATACAATTGGATACTGCCTTTCGTTACATCTCCACCATGATAAAAGACTAAAATCCTGTAATTCTTGTGGTTGTAATATACTAAGAACGTCCACGCACATATACCTAGTTAACTCCGAAGGAATTTCAAGATTTGTACCACTGACATCTATTGCTCTAGATATTGACGAACTAGAACTAAATGAGGGAATACTAGTATTGGTCTCTAAATAACTCCATATATTATCTATATTTGTCGAAGTGTTCTTTGAAAAAGTATTTTGGGAAGAACTACACTGACCTTCTTTTTCAGCGTAATAGTTATACATTTCGCATAACATTGATTCTATATTCGTATGTGAAAATTGTATATCCATGAAACGTGAAATCCCATTTATAATAGCTTTTGTGCCAGTTAAATTAAGTCGAGGGTCCATTACAGAAGCTAATAAAAATAATGAGGGTATCTCTTCCCAATATTTACGAAACTTTAACTCCATAGAATGAACTACATCAACAAAAATTGAGAAATTCCTATGTCTTTGAAATGTTTGTGCAAAATAGAAAAAATGTTGTAAAACAAGTGAAGATGTAGGGTAATAAATACCGCTACATTCATTTGTGGCATTGAAAAAAGGTTTTAAAAATGTTTTAACGATAAATGCAAGATTCCATTCCCAATCTTCCAAATTATGTTCAGGTCCATATGTATGCCTACCATTATAATACATTGTAATAACTTTATCATAATTTTCACACGAGTGTAACATAAGATATGTAGAGTTCCATCTATGTGATACATCAGTGACAAATGATTTCTCTTCTAAGCCATACTCAGCACATAAACTGTTAAATGCTTGCTTTCTTGCAGGTGATATAGTAATAAAATTAATTGCTTGCCTAATTTTATCTAACTGTGTTTTTATATGTTCTAATCCAGATTTTACAATCAAATTAATAATGTGGCATACACAACGTTGATGGAAAAATAAACCTCCAAATATAGGGTTCAAATCATCAATAAATTTATCGACAACAACTTTGTTTACACTAGTATTATCAAAAGTAAAACTTCGAATCATTTCTTGCATACCATATTCTTGTATAATATCTTTTAAAACCATGTATATGTTAGTCGCATTATGAGGATATTCTACACATCTAAATGCAATAATTCTTTTATGCATAATCCATAGGTGATCAATGTAATGAGCGTATGAAAGAATATAACCTTTTTTATTAACACCGGTCCATAAATCAGAGGTAAATGATATAACACAATTAAAAGTTTTTAAACTTTCAATATTAGTTTGTTTTCTTTTGTTATATAATTTTATAGCATCAGAACGAAGAGTATTTCTACAATAAGAATGATACCTAGGTTGGAGATAATTCTGCACAAGACGAGTAAAGTGTATTGACTCGATCATCGTTAGCGACATCTCTGCTGCAGCCACGTATGTAACCATTCCTTCACGAAATCTTTCCTGTGAATATACAAAAGTGGAAAGAGTAGAACCGGAACCAAGAATGTTAGTTCGGTCCGTTTCGGGTCAAGACCGACCGGTTTCGCTTGCAACTTCTTAATATGTGTCTATTTAAATGCGATGTGCTCGAACTAGGCTTCAACTGAGTTCTTTACCGCAATAATTGCAACATGCTTTCCAAATATCGACTCCATTTTGAACCCCAACTTTTTTCGAGTCATATGTTGCCAACAATCACAGACTCTTTTCGACTTCTTAACCTCGACTACTTCCTCCTCTTCGATATCTTCCAAATCAATTGGAACATTTTGAGATGTATTGTACCCCAATGGAGTACTCGAACTACCTCTAAACTGATTAATCTCATCACTGGTAAAATCCATGTGTACGTATTATAAATTTATAATAGAGAGAAATTGAAGTAAAGAATTAAGAATATGATATGTAAAAAAATAGGAGAGGAGAAATGGAGAATATAGAATATCGTAGTAAAGAATATAGCAAAATGAGTAAATTGAAAATAATACTGAGTTAAGCGATTGAAGAATGAAGAGTGATATGAAATAGAAAAATTTTCTCGTATTTATAGACAGAAAAAAAATTTTCAATTTTTAAAATTTTAAAAAAAAAAAAAAATTTTGCGTGCACACTAGAAAAAATCTTGCGTGCACGTTAACGCCTAATGTGTTTGATATGATTTGTGATATGATTTTTCAGACAAAATTTTTGAAAACGCGCAAATTTTTAAAATTTTTTGAATGTACACAAATCAGATGCATGAATCAGCCGATTTCGTAAAGTCGCCTGCTCGCAGTGATTCTAGCGTGCAAATTGCAGGCAGATTTGAATTTTTAATTTTTTTTTTTTTTAAAACACGGGCCATTTTGGCCCGTGACACGGGCCGGCCCATGTGGCTTTGCGAGCCACACGAGCCGGCCCTGGCTCGGCCCGGAGCCCCCAAATGGGGCTCGGCTCGAGCCTCGGCTCGGTGCGACCGAGCCGGGCTCGGCTCGGGCTTTTTCCGAGCCGAGCCCGAGCCGTCGAACTTTTTTGCCTTCCCTACTTGGCATATGCAGTCCATGTTTTAAGCCAATTTATGGACAAACCACGAGTACCACACTTAGAAACAGCTCATCGTGTCTTGCGATATGTGAAACAAGCGCCAGGACAAGGAATATTTCTTTCTGTGGAAAGTTCAATCCAACTGAATGCTTTTTGTGATGCAGATTGGGCTAGGTGCCGTGACACTCGACGATCAATTACTGGGTATTGCATTTTTCTTGGCAATTCATTGATTTCTTGGAAAACTAAGAAGCAAACGACAGTGTCGCGATCGAGCGCAGAAGCCGAATATCGATCTATGGCTACCACCTGTTGTGAAATTATCTGATTAAAAACAATTTTAAAAGATTTGTGCATCAAACATTCACAACCTTTCAATCTATATTGTGACAACCAGGCAGCTCCCCATATTTCTTCAAACCCAGTCTACCATGAATGAACAAAGCACATAGAAATTGATTGTCATCTTATACGAGAAAAAGTTTAAGAAAGAATGATCAAGCTGACTCATGTACCCACATCAGACCAGCCAGCGGACATTTTTACAAAACCATTAAGTTCTCTACAATTCTCGACTCTACTCAGCAAGTTAGGAATTATCAACATACATTCCAAACTTGAGGGGGAGTGTTAAGGAATGTCGAATCAACCGATGCATAAAATCTGGGATGCCACTGATTTGTTCTCTGTTTAGTTTTTATAGAAATGTAAATAGGTATTTACGGTATATATGCACTAATTTAGGATCTAAACTAGTCATTGTGTTGTATATATTTTCCAATGTAATCAGAAAGGAATACACAGAGAAATTCATTTTTCCTTTTCATATCAGGCTATTGGATTCTTGTGCAACTGCTAAAGATCTTTACTCCCATACAAAGCAACATGTACAAGACCTTCTTTCTGCTCTCAGAAGAAGGGATGCAAATGATTTCTGTGTCCACCTGACATCCAGAACGAACTTGAAAAATATGATTAAAAAGTCTCTTAAAGTCAGTAACAAACACAATCACCAAGCCTTTGACATGAAACATGAACAAGAAAAATGGCGGTTTTTTATTTGTTAAAGGAAGCTGAATCAGTAAGTATGTCCACGCTAGAGTCTCTGTTGGGCTACATGGCCTAGACAAATCAGGTTGCATCGAGGCAGAATGGTTGGTCTCTGATAGCTAAGCTGATGCACAACAAGAAAGTATCCAGTCAAGATGAAATAACAGAATCAAATGAATTCAGCAAGGTGGATGTTGTCTTGCACTCACTCATCAGTCACGAAACAAACATAGAAGAAGATGTAGAAGTTGATCAACTTATGAATCACTTAAAAAAGATGGAATCGAGCATTCGAATTCTTGAGGATGGGCTTGAATACCTTTGTTAAAAAAAAAAAAATTCACAGAATAATAGAATTTTATTAATTTCAGTAAGAACAAACAAGTATTATGAAATTACAGAAAATAAATATGGAAAAGAGAGAACGATTTTGCAACACAACACAAACAATATAATTCCAGTGTTTTCTATATTAGAGAAAGAATCCTAATCTCATATTTCCATTCAAAAGACATCAAAAATCAAGATGATTAATTCCAGAAAACTCATCAAGATGGCAAGGAAGTGGCAAAGGCTGGCTGCCATTGGAAGGAAACAGATAACGATCCTAAGAAAGAATGACTATAAGGAAGCTAGTACCAGCAGCCACTCATCTAATTCGTTGGCTCAGAAAGGCCATTTTATTGTGTATACAGCTGATAAAAAGCGTTATGCTTTCCCTATAGCCTATATTCTCAACAATTGCATATTGAGGGAGCCACTCATAATGTCAGAAGAAGAGTTTGGACTACCAAGTGATGGACAATTAACATAGACATCGTATTATGGATCATGCAATTTCTTTGATCCAAAAGAAGTCAACCAAAGAAGTTGAGAAATCTTTGCTTATGTCCATGGCGGCATATAGATGTTCATCATCTTATCATTTATGTTGGCAAGAGGCAACACAATATTCATTGTTAATGTAGTTTTTGAGTTTGTAATTATTGCTTCTGCCCTATTTGGTACACATTATTTTTTTCATTCTCATTTTTCTACTCATTTTCAACCACACATTTTTCAATAAAATAATATTTTTCATCACATCAATAACTTTTCCTTCATTTTTAACCACACATTCTCCATCAATCTACTATTCAGTAATACATTCATTCAAAAGAATGTGTCCCAAACACACTCTTCAATATGAATGCATCAAAAGAAATTTTTTGTTTAACAAATTTCTAGACTTTGGAAGTGTTTATAAACTGTTCAAATTATAAATAAATAAAAATGAGTATTGAAAAGTAGGTAGTACTCATGGTTTTGAGGTGTGTGAATAAAAAGTGACTTAAGTATGTGCATAACAAAACATAATCTAAAAAATAGGTATTTATTTTGAGGTGGCAAAATTTGGATAGCTGATTTAAAAAATAGTTTTTAAAATTTTTTGAAATAGATGAATGTGATGATGTCAAATCATAATTGTCAACAAATCTTGTCAACCATCATTGTACATGTAACAATATAATTGATATAAGAATACAAAATTTATTTGCTTATCATAGATACCTATAAGTGATCAATCATCTGTTAAGGGAAATTGAGTTGAATAATACTATAACGATGCAAATGAAACATTGGTACGCTTTTCCCATGCTCCTGTCCCTCTAATTAAGAAAAAAAATACACCTTTTATCAAGTTCATGAAAGTTAATGCTATTGTAACTCGACTCAGCAATTATCCATATGCGTGATCAAATAAATATTCGACAAAAAATATCCTTATTCGCAACGAAGATGAAATATTTATGACCAAGTATATATCAATTAAAATATAAAATTATGATGTCTAAATTTCAAGTCAACTTAAGGTGCTTGAGGTCAAGTAAAGATTGTTTTCAATAAACTGAGGGTTTTAACAAGTACGTATGAGAATTTGTCAAGTTGCTTGTTTGAATATTTTCCAAGATGTTGACCTCATATTTTTTACTTTTTTTACACCTTGTATGTTCTTGGTGCTGCGGAAATTAATAGCACAAACAATGAACGGTTCTAAAATCCTGGCAAATTGCATTCCGTGAATTATATATTTATGTAAATTTGTCAAACAAGTTCCATTTGATTCACATCTTCGGATAAATATTTCAAGTAATATGAAAATGAAGACTGAGGTAGGCGCTGAAAGTCTTAATTGGCAGCTTATACAATTCAAATACAGTTAGCTGCTGCAATTAATTATAATTTCCTTCTATTGGCTGCACCACTCACGTCACCTGTCTATTTATTCATCCCCGCAATCCCAATTGCTTATCCTACTCGTTTAGGTTTATCAGATTAGAATGCATAATGAACTCATTACAAAATTATAGTGAACGATAGTATTATTTGATTATTTACTTTTTCTAAAGTGTTATTTATTAGATATTTTTATTCGACTTAAAGTCATCTCTAAAAAAAAAAAATTACAAACTCAATGTTTTGTGCATAGAATTCGGTGCATAGAATGCACCCTTAATGTCAAAGTCTCGAATATCTCCACTACATTAATAAAAGGAAAACTACTTCAGTTAATTCTTACGGTATGTTTTGTTATGAGTGCAAATGCTCGAATGGAATATGTCACGACTTAAGAGAGGAGATAAATAGAGAATTTATTTTGTAGGGGGTGGAGTTTAGGTCATGCCCATCAACATTAAAATAATGCTATTCGTTATCAATTGTAATGAATGTTGGAGTGTGACTCTCAAAATTAATATCTTGTTTAAGAAATTTTGAAGATTTTTCCTAGATGAAATGAAAATAGTTGATTATAATTTCGTTGACAGGATGGAACTCATGCAATCACTTTTCCATCCTACCTAATAAATAAAGCATTAATCAAGCACCCCAAGGATGACCATTCTCATGAAAAGGATGCTACTTCCACGGCAGCCAACCAATTTTGTCAAACTGTTCGCATTTTCTGAAAATCAGTCATCAGAATTTTGTACACAACCAAAGACCATGGTGGTTGGAATTTGGTTCAAAGATTGAATAATTTGGTTAAATATAAAATTTGAAAAGTGAATTTACGTCAACTTTGATCAAATATTCGAACTTGATCCGATAGTCAAATTACAAATATAAATAGACTAAATTGTTGTATTCATCAAGTAAATCGTCGTGGTATATTTGAAATTTCAAAATCAATTTCGGATAAATGAGAAATTACTGTTCAAGGTTAAAAAGAAAAGAGGAAAAACTGGCCGAAAATTCACCTAACTCCATCGCTCGCCTAGCGCTCGAGCGATGAGACCGTCGCTCGAACAACAAGCAAGCAAAAAAGGTTTTGTTGAACAGGTGTCACGGCGCTAGAGCAAGAGTCCAACGACAGCAAGGGATGCTGCCCTTTGTGAAGGATGTTGAGTTTTGGGGCATATCACTTCACTTACAACATTTCATCTTCTATAAATATGATTATTTGGACGTCCATTATGAATCACATATCATTTGTATTGAGCATTATATAAAAAACTTTCCAAAAATCATTCCAAAATTTATTTTCTTGTAGAGAGAAGAAAATTTGTTGGAGTTCTCTGTTGCTTGTAGTTTGAATTGCTTCTATCACAAGTTGCATCCATTGTATCTTGAGAGATAAATGTCATAATCCGTTTTCACCATTGTAGGGCAATTTTATCCTAAGGAGAAAGTGTTAATCACTTGTCTCGTATTTCTCTTCATTCCCTTTCCCTTAATTTATTTCCTTCTTTTCGATTCTATTTACATAGAGTTTAATTACGCTCATACAAATTAAACTTAACTATTACTTTGTCATTTAAACAAACAACTATTTCACTGTATAGTTATAACACTGTCTGCCGGCTTTTACTATACTAAAATAAATTTCTTAACCCCTCCTATTACTATTAACAGTCACCTTGTGTTAAAAATGGTACCATTTTCTAAAATACATGTTAAAACATCTATAAATACAGTCTCGTAGTTCTCAGCATAATTTGTGAGGAAGAGGGAGGAGGGGAAAATATCAAAACTCAAAAGATATTTTGTCAAAAAGCTTAGTGGGATAATACAAAATGGGGGACATTGATGGAGTAAACTCTGCTCCATTAACTCCTCGGCCAGCATCTGTGGCTCCAACGCCTCCTATAGCCCAAACTCCGTCCATAATAGTGTCGGCTCCTCCTTCGCAATTCCATTCCCCATCTTTGACCCGGTCGCCACTCCTAACCCCCGGTGGCACTGCGAGGAAAACACCAAGATTTAGAACTCCAAGGTTCATTACTCCCTTGGGAAGCCCTATAAGGAAGGCCCTGAAACTCACAAAGCTCGACCCACAGGATGCTTGGCTTCCAATTACCGAGTCCAGAAATGGAAATGCATACTATGCAGCTTATCATACCTTGTGTTCTGGTATTGGAATTCAGGCCCTTGTTCTCCCTGTCGCATTCACCATTCTTGGCTGGTAATTATGCCTATAGGCTATAGGGCTTTCTAAATTCATATTAATATATTAGTTAAATATATATATATAATCATTAATGCTATATCTTTCTGATTGCAGGACGTGGGGTGTGATTTGCTTAACACTGGCATTTATATGGCAGCTGTACACACTATATTTACTTGTGCAACTCCATGAATCACACGAAAATGGTATTCGATACAGTAGATACATGCAATTAGCAAGTGCAACTTTTGGTGAAAAACTCTCCAAGTTCTTGGCGGCGTTTCCAATCATGTATCTATCAGGGGGTACATGCGTGGCTCTGATTGTGATCGGAGGCGCAACCTCTAAGATGTTCTATGAGACTCTGTGTGGAACCACATGCACCTCTAAGCCATTGACCACCGTGGAGTGGTACCTAGTGTTTACATGTGCTGCGGTGCTTCTGTCTCAGTTGCCAAACATGAACTCAATTGCTGGTGTGTCTCTGATCGGGGCTATTACTGCCGTCGGTTATTGCACCATGATATGGATAGTGTCCGTTGCTGAGGGCAGGCTACCTAATGTGTCGTACAAACCAGTGAGATCTGGCACGGAAATTGTAAAGATTTTTGATGTTCTGAATGCACTTGGGATCATTTCTTTTGCTTTCAGAGGCCATAATCTCATTCTTGAAATCCAGGTGAACATGTTATTTTGTTGTCCAAATTTCGCAATAATTGTATATGCTTTCAATTTATTAGAACTATGCAATGATTTAATTTTTAATTCCAATTAATCTGTTGAATAATCTTTTTACATGTATATTCAACTCATATCATTATGTTTTTTTTATACAGTCTTAAAATCTTCAAAAATCAGTACATAAAGTCTTTTGTTACACAATCCATTGAAGTTCAATGCACTTTCCCTGTTGGAAAACAGCAATTCCATTTGTAAAGCAAGAGTTGATTGAAGAGGTTGACAACCTCTCACAATGGGGGACCCCATTGTGATTAAAAAAAAAAATTCAGTCAGCCACCCACCCCATGTGTGAGAGGTTGTCAACAAAATCACCCCCTCCCGTATACAGTATCACGGTTGTTTAGAAAAATTGGAAAAGAAAAACTGTTAGTTATTTTACTTTGACCAACCTAACCTGGCTTGTGAGTACAGGTTAAGCAAACCCCTACGAAATATAAGAGATGAATTTGACTTTTTAATAAACCTTTATTTTCTATAATTTTGAACGGGATGTGAACTAATTTCTCAATTGACAGTAATTTTTTTGACAAACCTGTTTGTACAATTTTGACTGCTACAGGCTACCATGCCTTCTGATGAGAAGCATCCCTCGAGCGTGCCAATGTGGAGAGGTGTAAAAGGTGCATATACGATCGTAGCATTGTGTTTATTCCCACTTGCTATTGGGGGCTATTGGGCTTACGGTCACCTGGTAATTAAGTTCATATATGTGGTTAATTCAACAAACTTTAAAGTTATTAATTAAAATCTTTAGTTCATTGACTGATTTTTTCATATTTGACAGATTCCAGCCAACGGTGGCATGCTAACAGCGTTGTACGCGTTTCACAGACTTGATGTTGCACGATCTGTGCTAGGGTTGATAAGTTTCCTTGTCATAGTTAATGCGGTAAGCTCGTTCCAAATTTACGGTATGCCAATGTTTGACGACATGGAATCAATTTACATCAAGAGGTTTAAGAAGCCATGCCCGTGGTGGCTCCGAGCAATCATCAGAGCTATGTTTGGATACGGGTGCTTCTTTATTGCGGTGGCAATTCCATTCCTGGGTAGTGTGGCTGGTTTAATAGGAGGAATTGCATTACCAGTGACTTTAGCTTACCCATGTTTCATGTGGCTTAAGATGAAGAAACCGAAGATGTATAGTCCAATATGGTGGCTCAACTGGGGATTGGGTCTTCTTGGAATGGGATTGAGTGGAATTTTAATTGCTGCTGGTCTGTATGTTGTGATAGACACTGGTATTCAAGTTAGCTTCTTTAAGCCTCACTAATAATTAATCATGGAATCAAAATTCAGTAAGGAATATAGGGTTAGAAGTAGAAATAAAGGGATAAAAATGTGTGTGACCCTTGTTTCTATTCTTAATTTTTTTCTTGATCTTGTTTTCGGGTGAGAACGTAAAATAGTACGAGTTAGTGATAGGTGCAGTGCGGAGAAATTCCATTATATTTGTTACTTGTAATTGTGGTTTCTTGTATTTATATTTGAACTTTGTAAAAGAAAATGAATTACTAGTAAATTTTACCTTTTGACTTGTGTTTCAAATATCTCAACCATCCTTCTGTGGAGCAACAATTTTTGTTATCACGGAAACTTCAAATAAAATTTATGCAAATGTGCATTCATTTGTTGGAAATTTGAGCCTCTTAAGGGAATCATTACACGCACTTGAGTATGTGAAAACACAGAAACGAGTATTCTATTACCAAAATAAACAGACAAAAACCTTGGAATTTGGCTACCATTGTAACCAACCATGCTAGAATTAATTTTTTCAAGGCTCCCCAAATTCGATCTGTTTCCAATAAAGTTCTGAGGCTCCTTTAAGATGATATTATAAATGACATTGTACACATGGGGCACCTTACTATTGGGTATGTTCGTTTTAACATTTTCAAGTCGTTTTTTGTTTTCGATTTTCCAAAATAGTGAAAACGCATTCTCTTTCCTATTTTTGAAACGCGTTTTTGAAAACTAGTTAAAAATTTACAAAGAAAATCCAAAACGACAAATTTGTCGTTTGTGGTGTTTTCAGTTATAATTAAGCTAAAATTTTCAAAACGCGTTTTAGGTATTTTCAAAACAATTTTTCAAAATGCCAAAAAGAACACATTTTCAATAATCTCAAAATGAATACTCAAAATACAAAACCCAAAATAAATTCAAAACTCAAAACACAAAATTGAAACACAAAGAGAATGACCTCTTAATGTTCTATGATTGTCATGACCAACATAGAAACCTAGTCTACAGTGCCAATGTTCCCATACAAAAATCTCTAATGTTGATAAACCAACTACTACAGGGGTACATTAAAATTTACTAAATAAAAACTTATGCAGAATACACATTTGTCAATGATTACACCTCTATATAAGTCGACTTGCCCGTGGTGTTCAAGTTCACTTAGCTTGTTACAAGCATTTCGTAATCTTGAAATATATCCACATTAACACTTCATTTTTATCTTAATTTATCCGGAAAAAATAGAGAGAGAGAGAGAGAGAGAGAGAGAGCATAATGGCAAAGAAATACCCTCTTGGCCATGCAAATAACACTTCCATGGTGCCTCCAGTAGATGCCAAAGAGCATGGATGTTTCGATTTCATGAAAAAAGATAGAAAGGATAAAGAAAAAAAAAACTCAAGACGACATTGTAATGACTGATCTTGACATAATAAAAGGAATTACAGAGGGGCAAAAGCAGACTCCGACGGATGAGCTTCAACACTCTCATAGCCACTCAAGCTTGGTACATTTCATGATTCTAGCCAATTTTTTCCAAATAATATTTCATAAGCCATTTGTTCAAGATAATTTATTGTCCATTACATTGTTTAAATTTTCAGTCTAGCGAGGAAGAAGTGGAAGTAGGTAGAGAGAGAAAGAAAGAAAGAAGAAGAAGAAGAAGAAGAAGAAGAAGAAGGGGTTGAAGGAGGTGATCAATGAAGAAGCAAATGTTGAAACAGCTCAACCAGAAGGGTTTCTGCAGAAGATCAAAGAAAAACTTCCAAGCCAGTACAAGAAGGCGGAAGAAGACACTGAAACTCCTGATGTATATCAGCATTTCCCAAGAAGAGATGCAAAGGAAAATAAAGGGATAATGGACAAGATGAAGAAGTTGTCTGGACAACATAACCAAAAGGAAGATTAATTGCCCTGTAAAAGTTTGAAATGATTCTAGATATTGTTTCCTTGTTAAGTTACATTTGTTACTATAGAATTGAAGAAGTTTGAATTGTATTGAAAAAAATGAGAAAACTCAACGTACCAATACATTACATCCGTGTATAAATATATAGCAAGAATTGAACTAACTAACTACCTAATATTTACACCAATACAATGATGACACGAGTGATCAACTTCCACAGCCAACTAACTAAATTGAACTGGATAAAGTTGTTGCATGACGAGTTGGAACATGAGCTGGATAAAGTTGTTGCAAGATGAGCTGGATCATGGTCATTATTCTGTTACTCCCCTCAAAATGGAAAATGAGGATTGATGACAGTCATCTTGGATAATAAAAGGAATACTGAATTTGCAGGAAGAGGTTTAGTGAATACATCTGCCAACTGATGCTGTGTTCGAACTAGAAGCAGGTTGACAAAACTATCATTTATCTTAGAAATGACAATCTATTTCGATGTGCTTGGTTAGCTCATGGAATATTGGATTGCCTGCAATATGTATAGCAGCTTGGTTTTCAAAAAAATGAGGGCAAGAGTGTTGACAGCAATCTGAAAGTCTTGTAGTAGCTGATATACCCAAACGAGCTCACTGGTTGTAGAGGCTAAAGCACGATATTCAGCTTCTGCTGATGATCTTGAAATGGTGCCTTGTTTATTGGCTTTCCAAGAAATCTTGGAATCACCAAGAAAGACACAAAACCCTGTCACATATTTTCTAGTATCCAAGCAAGCACCCCAATCGGCATCCACAAATGCACGAAGTTGAAATGAAGAGAAAGTTGAAAAGAGAATTCCCAGTCATGGAATAGCTATGAGATATCGCAGGAGATGGTAAACTGCATTTAAGTGTGATTGTCTAGGCTGGGCAACAAATTGGCTCAACTTATGGACATCAAAGCTAATATCTGGTATGGAAATAGTCAAGTATAGAAGACGACCAATGAGCCTTCTTTATAGTGAAGCATGTGCAAGGGGCTCCCCCTCAAATGTACAAAGTTTAGCCTTTGAGTCTATGGGTATAAGAGATGGTTTACAACGTAGAAAGCCAGTGTCTTCCAATAATTGCAGTGTGTATTGTCGTTGAATGAGGAAAATACCATTTTGTGAAGATGCAATCTCCAAACCAAGAAAAAATTTTAACATCCAAGATCTTTCAATTTGAATAAGCTGTGCAGTAGAAGTTTTAAGGAGTTGATGGTCTTCAAATCCGAACCGGTGATGATAATATCATCAATATAGACTAGTAAAGCCAAAAATGTATCTTTAAAGCCTTTAGGAAACAAAGAATAATTAGATTTGGACTGGGTAAAACCACGTGTAATGAGAGCAGTAGAGAATTTTGAAAATCACTGTCTTGAGGTTTGCTTTAAGCTATATCTTACAGACTAACATTTGCTGAGTATAACCCAAAAGTAAGTCCATATAGATTTCTTCAAAGAGATCACCATTTAGAAAAAAACATTGTTTACATCCAATTGGATGATTTGCCACTTATTAATGGCTGCAATGGAAAGAAAATTTTTGACAGTGACCAACTTAACTACATGAGAAAATGTTTCAATGAAGTCAAGACCTTCTTGTTGAGTATAAGCTTTTGCTACTACACGTGTCTTATATCTGTCAACGCTTCCATCAGACTTGTGCTTGATTTTAAACACCCATTTGCATCTTATAGAATATTTATCTTTTGGTAGCTGGACAACTAACCAAGTATCATTAAGATCCATTGCCTCCAATTCATTTTCCATAGCCTTCCTCCAACGATCAAATTTAACTACTTGATGATAAAATTGTGGCTCATAGCTGGAAGAAATATTGAAGAGATAGGTGCAATGAGAAGGTGAAAATTTCTTATAAGATAGATATTTGTTTAATGGATATTGAGTATGATGATCAAATGGGGTTGAAGAGTTGGTTAGCAGATTGCAATGATAGTCTTGGAGATATGATGGAGTTTTGCTTGTTCTGTTTGATCTTTTAGGAGGTGGAATTATGGATGAACTTGGTTCTGGGTTTGAACTGGGGTGAGGAGATATAATGGCAGTATTGTTAGTAGCGTCATGGACAATATTAGGACTAACAGCAGAAGGTATAAATGTGTTGTTGTATGGTGGAATAATATTAGTGTTATGGACAATATCAATGGTTGATTTAGGCAGAACAAGGTCAAGAAAAAGATCAATCAGCTCATTATCATGGGAGATAGAGTAGAATGGGAAAAGATGTTCATGGAATTTTACATCCCTTGAAATAAAGAATGATTTGGAAACAATGTCATATAGCTTATATCCTTTGACGTCAGTTGGATATCCAACAAAAACACGTATTTTGGCTCTTGGATGAAACTTTGGGTGATGAGATGATAAGGTAGAGGTAAATCACAAGCTACCAAATACTCTGAGAGATTGATATTGAACTGGTGATATATAGAGAAGATAGAAAGGATTTTTGTTCTGCAGGATTGGTGATGGTGTCTTGTTGATCAAGAATGTGGCGTGAGTACGCAGTCAACTGAAATTAAATAGGAACTCGGGATTGGAAAAATAAGGCCCTTGCCACATTGAGGAGATACCATTGTTTTCTCTCTACAACTGAGTTTTGCTCAGGCTTTTCAACATAATGATAAGGCATGAGATCATCAATGAAGAATTGAAAGATCATTGCAATAGGACCTACCGTGGACTCCCATCTTCTCAAAGGCAACGAGGTAGAGGTCACACCTCCCACTTAATGGAACACCAGGTTGGACAGTCAACCACCCTCAACTCAGGGCAAGCCATGGCTGTATCAACGTTGAATTCAATACCAGCTTTGACTTAGGAAAAAATCAATCATACTATTGAGGCACACCAAGGAATTTCGACCAACCGTTTCCCTAAAGGAAAAGGGATAGAGAGCAAGTTTTTGAATCTAGAAATAGGGATGAGACGCCTCTATATTACACTTATCATCACTCCTACAGCCATAATACAACTGATTGTAGGGATATTGCCTTGCATCTATAGCCTAATAATCAAAGAAGGAACACACACCCACGAGACGCACCTCTTAGACAAGATCGACAGACTAGGAGACTCGTTGATACCAAGTGTCCCATTTAAAATGATATGCAACACTAGTCAGGAACATATTCGAGAGATTTACATAATCTTTGGAGATACTTACGTTGGAGGTGAAACTAGAAATCCACAAAGGAACTATGCAAGGAAAGCTAGGGATCCCCCAATGGCAAGCTTCATAGTCAACAACAGTCGACCTTCGATTGGAAGATGGGTTCAACCTATTACTTTCATACAAGATGATGCAGTTGGCGTGCATTATCCACTTAGCAATGCTTCAATAGTAAGGGTCGTTGTAATACGAAGTTGCCTCAAAAGAATGTTAGTGGTTAATGAGAGCTCGATCAACATCATATTTGGAGTAACCTTTGACAAAATGGAAGTAGACCATGAGCTAACCCCTATGAGCTTTCCTTGTATGGCTTCACTGACGATGGTATAACCCCAATGAAAAAAATACCCTAGCAGTGGAGATGAGGACGACACCATTAACTACTCATCATTTTATAGAGTTTTTGGTGGTGGACAACCTCTCTGCTTACCATGGAATGCTAGGAAGGCTAGCATTAAAGGAATTATGGATTATTACGTCCATCCACCACTTGTATATGAAGCTCCCTACGGAAAGCGACAACGCTTCTATTAAAAACGATCAAATGACAACAAGGGAGTATTATTTACACTCCCACATGAAGTTCAAACCAAGAAATGTCAATGTAATTTTGATGGACATTGACATGGATGACATCTCTGAACAAGGGCAAAACCTTAAGGAGGGGAAAGACGTCGAAATGGTAGACGCCTCTGAAGAAGAAGCTATCTTTGAAGTGATAACAACCCCGAAGAAGGGAGAGCTACTGAAAGAGTGGCTAAATTTAATGAATAGGATCCTCGTATCATCAATTACGAGGCTCAAATAGCCCCAGTGGAAGAAATGGAGAGTTTTACAGTAGATCCCCAGAGCCCTTACATATCCTTACAGGTGGACAAAGACTTGCCAGTGGAGGCTAAGGAAAAACTGAAATGTTTCTTACGCGAAAACTTGAATATCTTTGCTTGAAAATATGAGGACATGGTTGACATCGACACATAGGTTAGTTGTCACCACTTGAAGAATGATCCAAAAGCTACCCCTTATCTGCAGAAAAGAAGGGCTCTCAACTCAGAAAGGTATGTGACCTAGAAGGATGAGGTAAAGAAGTTGATTGACAATCATTTCATGCGAGAATCAACATATTCGAAGTAGGTATCTAACTTTGTCTTGGTTAAAAAGCATAATGGTAAGTGGAGGGTGTGCGTTGATTTTTCCAATCCTAACCAGGCTTACCCCAAGGACAGCTTTCTACTATCATGAATAGACCAGCTCATTGATTCTACTATTGGATACAAACTATTGAGTTTCATGGAAGTCTATTCAGGCTATAATCAGATTCCAATGTACCTAGTGGATGAAGAGCTACGTCCTTCATAACGGACTGGGGTATCTATTGCCATAATGTCCTTTAGGTTGAAAAATGCTGGGCCCACTTATCAGAGACTTGATAACAAGATGTTTCCAAACCTCATTGGGAAGACAATGGAAGTGTACGTGGATGATATACTAGTGAAAAGGTTGAAGGTAAAGGATCATGTGGAATACCTTGATGAAGCCTTTCAAATACTATAAAGGTGCAGGATGAGGCTTAACCCCCTCAAAAATGCGTATTCGGAGATGCCTTAGGGAAATTTTTTGGCTACATGTTTAACCAAAGAAGAATAGAACCCAATCCTAAAAAGATCGAAGCTTTGGTCGAAATGAGATCGCCTTAGAAGCCGAAAGAGGTACAGAGCCTCACAGATGCATAGTAACCTTGAGTCTCTTCGTCTCAAAGGCAATAGACAAGTACCATCTTTTCTTCAAGGTTCTAAAAGAAGGAAAGAAATTCCAGTGGACAGAGGAGTGCGAAATAGCCTTACAAAAGTTGAAAAAGCACTTAGGACGGGCTCCTCTCCTTTCCAAGCCCAGGGTTCACCAAACCTTACAATTGTACTTGGTAATAACCTCGAACGCTATCAGTTTAGTGCTTATAAGGGAGGAAAATAGTCACCAACTGCCTGTTTATTATGTGAGCACTCAACACTCTATTATACAACCTCAGTTCTCAGCTTCCAGAAATGAAGTACTCACTTGGAAATGGATACAAAATGACCATTGATGTCATAAATGATCCGCGTTACTACGGTAAGCAGTAACCTAAAACATATTTGAACTCCTCAAAATTGATTTTATGGCTTTCTAAATATTAACACATAGAGGATGGACCTAATCGATTTTCGTTTTCTTCCGTTGTCAGAATTTCATAACACGGATACAGAATGATGTGGAACGTGAATTTTGAAACTACAGCATCGCTTTATCCAAATCGCAGGAAGTATTTATTCTGGGATTTGTTCCACCCGACTCAGAAAACTACTCGTCTGGCAGCTGAAACCCTCTATTATGGTCCAACACTATATGTGTCCCCAATTAACTCCTTTCAGTTAGTAAATGACAATTAGCATAAAACTGTAACCACAAACTTGTGATACGTGTCATTCACTATACAAGAATAAACAGAGATCTTTATTTGATTCTGTCTGTGTCGATGTTGTATTACTTTAATATTAGTAAATATAAGTGTATTCCAGACTGCTATATGCCTACTTTCCATTTACCTTCAGAATTTTCTTCTTTTCGGAATCTTATTTCAATCACAACCGTATAAAATATATGATTCAGTTCTGTCTGTCTTTGCATTTGTTCGTTAGGTGAATGAAAACAAAATTAAGAGTTAGGATTTAGGAACCATTATATACCTAATCTGTGGGTTTGGTTAAGTGAATGCAAACTTAATTAAGAACCATTCAATACCTAAATTGTGGGTTCGGTTAGGTGAATGCAAACTTAATTAATAATTAAGAAGCATCGAATACTTAATCTTTGGGTCTGCAGTTCTAAATTGTGTGTTTCAGTCTGATTTATTTGTTCCTATACTAATTGCCAATAGAAACACTCGGAAAGATACCTTGTAGCATATAGAATATCCTGCAGAATAAATTTCTCGAGGCGTCCACATTGAGCAATATGATACTATGATTAATACCCGTATTTTGTATTAGATGGTTATGGGATTGGAAGATTCTCCAAAACAGCTGGACTGATTGTAGGAATTCACCTCATTTCAATGTTGGTTTTATAAATTCATTGTAGGTGACAATTTTACTGATTAAAGCAAATCAACCACAGCTTATACAATGCTTTTAATAAACTAAGCAATTACATTTAATAGTGTGTCTTATGTTGAGAAGAACGAACTACTTATCATCTATAACCCAAAATCATGGGGATCTGAATCATCAACTGCGTTCAACACCATTTCATGTTTACCAAGTGCACTCGGAAGCTCTTCTCTCTTCTTATGCATCTCCAACCAGTTTTCTGGCTCCTCAAATAAATGCAAGATCTGCAATAAAATAAAAGAATAAATAAAATGTAAATGTCCTTCCTTGGACATGGGTAATACGGGCACATTCACTAGTCATATTTATAACTTGGAGACCTTTCCTACAATTGATTGTCTGCTAGAGGTCTAGTACTAATTTATCTACTTAAATTTCAAATGAAGATCTCTCAGGGTATAAATTAACAAAATACATTCAAGGAATCAAAACGAAAAATTCAACATTTAAATTGCTTCACTTCATTGACATGTTGGTGATCAAATATATTTCCTTACTCAGACTTTACCTAGAATAGGGGTTGACAATTGGTGAGTGAGATGTGAAATGCATGATGTTCCTAGAATTCAAAAAAGAGCTATTTTCGTAGTGAAAGATCAAAAAGATTACGGTTTTCATTGTTGGCCTTCTAGAAGATGAATGCAAGAGACACAGGCGAGCTGCAATCATCATTGTTTTCATCTCATCCTTGTCATAGTCTTCCTTGAGGTCAGGATCAATTAGTCGCTCACATAGGCTGCAGGTGAGCAGAGACCTTGCCTGCATATTTCTTTGGAATTTAAGTGAAATAAGAAATCTAACATAAAATTTTATTTCTGATTGAGGTTGATTAATTTCCATTACCCAGAGTACCAAGCTTTCACGATTGGATGGTGAGTTTGATTGAATAGCTTCTTTCCCAGTAATTAATTCCAAGAGTACCACTCCATAAGAATAAACATCTATTTTTTCATCAACTTTTCCATACATCATGTACTCTGGAGCCAGGTATCCAAATGTTCCAACAACATTAATTGGCTTTTCATATGCAGATGATGACTGCTGAGTTTGCTGATGTACAATTGCTGCCCCAAAATCTGACAGCTGAAAGGTGGAAAACAGAGTTAGTTTTCATAAAGATGTGAATCATGTGATTATGTAAAAGTGTTTATGTTGGGCAATGTTTATTGCTTGTGCAGTCTGCATCTGAACAATCCATGAAAAAACAACATGCACAAATTGTATTATTTAACTCTGAGTTTGATATGGAACTTCTTGATATTTTCAAACATCCGTACCAACTAGCTCTATTTGAGTCTCTAACAGTACAATGTGTTGGCATTTGAGTCACTTGTCAAAGGCCATATCTCCTATTTCCTTTCCTTTCCTTCTTTTTCGTTTTCTTGCTTTTGAGTGTTCCAGAATCTATACTGACAAAATTCCAGTTCTTGGAATGATTGTTATGTTGCAAATGCATTATCAATTATCTAAACGAACAATACATTTAATAGTGCAGTAAAAATGGTACTCAATGAAGACTTACATGTGGTTTGCAGTCTTCGGAGAGGAGGATGTTAGATGACTTCACATCCCTATGGATGATGGGTGGATAGAAAGAATGAAGGTATTCCAATGCCCGTGCCACACCAACTGCAACTTGCATCCTCTCTTTCCAAGTAAGGTATTTGAGTCTTTGTTTCAGACTTGAACTTAGCAAGTTATAAACAATTGCACGTATATCTTTACTGTAACAGTATCCAAGTAGGTGAATCATGTTTTCATGGCTCAAGCCACTTGATATCTCCACTTCCCGGAAAAGATCCTCTTCAGATAATCGGGAGGACTTGAGGACTTTCACTGCCACAGCCTGATCATTGTTAAAAACAGCTCGATAAACTTGACTATGTCCTCCTTCTCCGATCAACATATCGGGACTAAAATTTTGTGTTGCGCACTTTAACTCATCAAATGTATAGCGCCTGGTGTATCCCTTCACTTGTAATGTAGCTAATCTTTGGAACAATTCTGGAGTTGCAACATCATAACCTTGCAAGTTTTTCTTCATGATTGGCCAGTTTCTACTTTCATTTTGTTGTGGTTTTGATGATGTTGAGGAACATGGCATTGACGAAGATTTTTGGAACAGAGGCTTAGTTCCTGGCTGATCACAGCTTTTGGATCCTGATAAAGATGACACAGAAGGTCGAAGAACTTTAATAGAGGATCCTTCCTGCAAAGATCTAAGAAGTTTAATATAGGATCCTTCCTGGGAAGATCCCTCTTTCTGGAATAAAATTTTTCCTCCATTATCCATTACTAGAAGGGTGCAAGTGGGAGGTAATGCTTTCAAACATTTTGCAATTGTTGAATCTTTTGGCCTGAAAACAGTAACTGGTTAGAGCAAGAAATGCAGAATCTATGTTGAATAACCATGTGAAAGATAGATGATGACCATACCATGGACTTGTGCATCCCACCGCAAGAATTGTTGCAAAATTTATCCGAACTTGGTGGCTTAATTCAGTAATGTAACAGTTTCGTCGACAAACCTTGACTTCAAAATCCACCTGAGCAAGTCATCAACCAAAGGTATCAAACATCCTAACAATCAGGGCATCAAAAGTTCTCAGAAATTTAACTCAAATATTTTGTCTAAAAGGTAAAAAAAAAGCTCACCTGCTTCGACTTGCAGAGATCTTCGTGGATGTAAAAGGTGTTAGGATCAAATGTATCATCTGATCCCTGAACATGAACTGCCAGAACATAGTCTCCTGCTACCACAACCGAATTTAGTAAACGGAGAAGCATTTCTCTGCTGGAATTATCAGATTTTAGACCGACTATGATTCTTCTTTTCACTGTTCTGTTTCCGAGCAGTGAAAAGATTCCTTTGTTGATCTTCGGGTTACCAAACATCATAGATAGATTGGTTTTCAATGAAAAGGGAGCATCCCATTGCACTGATTGACTAAAACATCAATTTTCTTAAACTACTGGGATATGATTGTTGGCTCATGAATCTGGTAATCCTAGCCTTGTCCAATATGGTAGATCTTGATTTGATTCATGTGGCCCCCTTCATAAATTCCAGTAGCTGTTGTATTAATTTAAGCATTTACTAATATCTGGTAAGTAATTCAAAAGAAATACAGCTCAATGTCATGGATCAGTGCAAACTTGTTCTCTGAATAGGCATGAAACTTCAGGAAATTCCACATCGATTCTAGAATAATATATTAAGGCCCATTCGGCAGGGCTTTTGATTCTTGCAGCTGCTTCATATCATACTTTTTTCAAGGGGGTTCTGTTTTGTGTATATCAAAAAGTTGTATGTCTTGTATGTATCTGGCTCCAGCGACTCCAAGTATGTTCGTTTATTATAAATTTGACATTGTTGTCCAAAAATATTTCTGAAATTGGAGAATCTGTAGTTGACAACACCTGATTTCCGAACACAGTGAAGAGAATTGAATATAGAGCTTGTTTGGTAAAAATTTTCATTTTCTACAGTAAATCAATTCTCATTTTCAACCACACATTCTTCCATAAAATAATATTTTCCATCACATCAATACTTTTTTCTTCTTTTTCAACCACACATTTCCCATCATATCACTATTCAAAAATCAATTCTTCCCCCAAAAATCCCTACCAAACACACTCATAATAAGGCTTCGGTTGAATCACAATCTCAATAATCTGGACATAGTAAAATAGCAAATCTGTTGGTGTTTAACATGGGCAAGCCCAATAGTCAAAACGGAATAGAACCTCTTCATTACCAGACTGGCCGACATGAAGTAGGTTTCATTAAATGGTATGAAGTTAACTTAGTGTCATGCTCAACATTTTCTATTGGATTTGTGGCTAATGAAATTTCATTACACATGGTCATATCGAGTGGAGAGTGGAGTATGGACCCAAACTGAGTAATGATTAGGAATGGTCTCATTTATAGGGGAATAGGACGAAAATAGTCGGCACACTCCTTATCACCAAAAGGTCCACGCTTTAAATTTGTCACCTTTCTAGTCTTCTAATATGCATAATTTTGATTTTGAGTTCACTCAAAAAGATTCAGTTAGGATTCCCAACAAGCCAACGCCTGTCCCATAGGAAACAAATTTATTGGAGTCGAAAAATAAGTCATTTGTATACCGACTGCATGTACATTCAGATCAAAAATTCAAAAAACGTGGAAATCCATATATGACTACCATCAAAAAGAAATCTTGCCCCTCTCTCTTGGTTAAAACCCAGGGGTAAGTAGAAGAAATAGCCGTAAACGTCCCAAGTAATGCAAGTTGCAATATAGCACTTTTCTTCTCAAATAGAAATCTCATTGAAGCCACTTAAAAATTTCTACACCACAAAATGCATAAATATTTGTTCAAAATAAGCACTGGATGGATCTAAGGATGGAGTATGTTGACCCCACAAAATGAACTCAACAGATACCGGGTCCAACCTTGCCACGTCAAGCAATGATCCGACGCGTTTCTACCGAAACATGAGTGGTAGTATAGTTGGAAGGAACGCAGGAGGTGCTTTCCGACAAGAGACACGACTGTTCAAGCTTCGGTGGTTTTATTTAAACGGCCCTTGCGCTATCAACAAGAGTTCGATCGATTTCCCTGTGGTTTTATTTAAACGGCAAGTTTGTCCACCTTGGAATTCAAGCGAGGTGATCCCTGTGGGAATGTCAACCTCTCTTCCGAGGTGCTAACGCTTCCTTGCATGGTCGATGGTTTATCTATGCAAAGGCTTCTTCCTTCATACTTTGGTCGCCAGAGGAAGGCATATGTGTCCACCTCGAAATCCAAGCGAGGTGATCCCTGTGGGAATGTCAACCTGGACACATCGGAATCCAAGCGAGGTCAGCAGAGGAAGGCATGTGCTTCGGTAACTCATTTGCACACAAATTATTTATTTATTTACAAAGACCAGGAAAAACCCCCAGCCGTGGCACACATTTACTGGTAGTACATTCGCAAGTGCTCGATATTCCATGGATGAGGCTGAACCTTCCCATCCATGTCTTCGATCCAGTAAGTTCCAAGTTGGACTTCCCTCTTGACACGGTAGGGTCCTTCCCAGCTAGGTCCCAAGGCTCCTACTCTTTGCTCTTTGGAGGACAAGAAAACCGTTCGAAGTACCAGATCATTTATCCGGAAGGATCTCTTCTTCACCCTAGCATTGTAATACCAGGTCATCTTTCTTTGATACGTGGCCATTTTTATTTGGAAATTATCCCTCCTTTCTTCAAGGAGATCCAACCTACATATTCTTGATTCATCATTATCTACCTCATTGAAGTGTATCCTCCTGGGGGATGGGAGACCCACTTCAACGGGGCTCATGACTTCTGCTCCATATGCCATTGAAAACGGGGTCTCCCTGGTGGCAATATGAATGGTGGTCCTGATAGCCCATAGAAACTGGGGTAGTTCATCCACCCAAGCCCCTTTCGTTGCGTCATGTTTCCTTTTCAGGGTATACTTGATGGTTTTGTTTATAGCCTCAACTTGCCCGTTTGCCTGGGGGTGATGTGGGGAAGAGAAGTGTTTCTTGATGCCCAATTCCTCGCACATCTCCCTTAATTTCTTGTTATCAAATTGCCTGTCGTTGTCTGATACAATTAAATGAGGGATACCGAACCTGCAAACGAGGTTTTTCCAAATGAACTTGGAGGTGTTGGCTCAACTTCCAACCATTTTGTGAAATAATCGATAGAGACAATGGCAAAGTTGGCTCTTCCTCTTCCTTTAGGCAATGGCCCAATTAGGTCAATCCCCCATTTTGCAAATGGCCAAGGACTTGAGACCACATTCAATTTTCGCGAAGGCTACCTCTGTATAGTGGCAAAACGTTGGCATTTGTAACATTTTTGTACAAACTGCTGCGCAGACTCCCTCATGGATTTCTTTGAGCACATAGTTTGCTTGCTCTTCTCCAATACATCTTAGAAAGGGTAGAGAGTACCCGCGCTTATACAATACATCATCTTGGAGGATGAAGTAGGCAGCCCTTCTCCGTAGTTTCTGAGCTTCCTCTTTCTGATGAAGTAGGATCTGATCCTTTAGCTAGGATATGATAGGTTTCATCCAGAGGGGTGCACTTTCTATCCATATTATCGTGAAGCTAACTTCGATTGAAGGCTTGGCGAGGTGCTCAATTGGAACCACAATGAGTAGTTTTGAGTCTTTGCTACTTGCTAACTTTGCCAACGCGTCAGCGTGAGTATTATGGGACCTTGGTATCTGCATCAGTTCGAACCTCTCAAATGAAGGAATGAAGCTCATTACCAGCTTCAAATAAGCTGCCATAGATTTGTCCCTGGCAGAATAATTTCCATGGACTTGGCTGACCACCAATTGGGAGTTACTGTTGATTATGAGTCTTTTTACTTGTAATTCCTTCGCCAATCAGAGACCAGCTAGAAGAGCCTCTTACTCAGCTGCATCATTGGTTGCTTTAAAGTCGAACCTTACTGCACAAGTGAGTTTGTGTCCTTCTGGGCTGACCAATATGATTCCTACCCCTGAGCCAATTTCTCCGGAAGATCCACCCACAGAGCGCCTCCATATCTGGGATTCGGTGGCTATGGAGCTTAGTGAGTTATTGGGTATGGGGGTGAATTCTGCCACAAAATTAGCCAGGGTTTGCCCTTTAATGGCTATCCTTGGTTTGTAACTGATGTCAAACTCACTAAGCTCCATAGCCCATTTAAGCAGTCTTCCCGAAGCGTCAGGTTTTTGAGACACCTATTTGAGGGGGTAATTGGTTATCACATGTATGCTATGGGCCTGGAAATTAGGCCTTAGTTTCCCTGAGGCTATTATTAAGGAGAAGGCCAGCTTTTCCATGTCAGGATATCGTGTCTCAGCGGCGAGGAGCGCCTTGCTGACATAGTAAACTGGTAGCTGATGGTTGTTTTCCTCATTTATTAAAACTGAGCTTACTACCTCGGGGGTTACTGCCAAATACAAGTGCAATACTTCATGGTCTGCCGGTTTGGAAAGAAGAGGTGCTTGCCCTAGGTGCTTCTTCAATTCCTGTAGAGCTACCTCACAATCTTCAGTCCATTGAAATTTGTTTCTCCTCTTGAGAACTTTGAAGAAGGGGAGGCATTTGTCTGTCGCTTTAGATATAAAGCGATTTAGGGCTGCTGCCCTTCCAGTGAGGCTTTGAACTTCCTTTGTCTTTTGGGGTGACCTCATTTCAATCAAAGCTCTGACCTTTTCAGGGTTCGCTCCGATACCTCTTCGATATTTTTGCAGGATCTGGAAAGCCTTATCTAGGTAGGAAATGTGGTCTGTTGATTTTTGGCTCTTCACCAGCATGTCATCCACATATACTTCCATGGATTTACCGATGAGGTCGGCAAACATTTTGTTAACTAGCCTCTGGTACGTTACTCCAGCATTCTTCAATCCAAAAGGCATGCTTTGTAGCAATAGAGCCCCTTATCGTTATGAAGGAGGTGTGGTCTTCATTCGATGGGAACATGATGATTTGATTGTGCCCAGAGTAAGCGTCCATGAAGTTGAGGAGCTCATGTCCAGCAATTGAGTCTACAAGCTGGTCTATCCTTGGGAGTGGGAAGCTGTCCTTTGGGCATGCTTGGTTTAAATTCAAGAAATCAATACACACCATCCACCTCCTATTGTGCTTTTTTTACGAGAACTGGGTTGGAGGCCCATCTTCGATACAAAGATTTCCTAATGAAGCCATTATCAATCAGTTTCTTGACTTCATCCTTCAGGGCTTCATATCTTTCTGGGTTGAGGGCTCTCCTTTTTTGCCTGTGAGCAGTGGCTTTCAGATCAATATTCAAGTGGTGGCAGCTGACCTTTGGATCGACGCCTATCATGTCGCCATGCTTCCAGGCGAATACATCAAGATTTTTGCATAGGAAGTTTTTCAACTTCTCTTTCATTTCGTGCGGCAAATTGCTTCCCACCTGTAGGGGCTTTGTTAAGTCCGTAGGGTCAGCTAGGTAGGTTTCCAATTCCTCCATTGGAGCCGTTTGAGGCTCGTAGTCAATGACCCGGGGGTCCAATTCTTCCAAACTGATTGTTTCTTCAGCGATTGGTCCTTTTTCAGGAGCTTCAGTCATAAAGATATCTTCCCCTTGTTCAGGGGCGATTCCTTGCTCAGGGGGGTCGTCCATATCAACGTCAGCAAAAATGACGTATGTTCTTGTTTCAACTTTTCTTAGGGGGTAGAGTAGCATTCCCTAGCTCCTCTCTGATCTCTATGAACTGTAGCGATGCCATTTTTGGTAGGGAACTTCATGCATAAATGGTGAATTGAGGTGACGGCCCATAGTTCTTTCAAGGCGGGTTGCCCAAGCACTCCATGATAGGCGGATCAGTTATCCACCACTAGGAATTCCATAAAATGGCGAGCGATATAGGGTTCTGCTCCTATCTTCATTGCTAGAGTGATCTTATCCCAGGGATAATACTATCACCTGTGAAACCGTACAAGGGGGAGCTTACCGGGGTAAGCTCGTAATCGACTTTCATTTTGTCAAAGCTGGTACCAAACAAAATATTCACTGAGCTCCCATTATCCACTAACATCCTTTTTCGGCCGTTACGGGCCACGATGGCCATTATCACTAAGGCATCATAGTGAGGATAATGTACACCCGTCTGTCTTCTTGAGTAAAAGTGATTGGAGGTGAGAATTCCCCTCTTGCAGATTGGTTCACTATGTAGCTCGTCATAGCGGGGTTGGTCTCCTCCCTGGTATAATTCTTCTGGGAGTTCCTAGAATCTCTGCCCACGTGAGGACCACTTATGATCGTATCGATCTCTCGAATGGGCTCACGTTCGTTGCTTGGGGGGTGTCATCGCTGTCTTTGGCCCTCCCTGGGTTCCTCAATGTCATTATCCCTTCCTCGTAGAGGGTCTGTCCTGTTAGGGCGACGCTGCTCGTTATTCCTAGGTTGTGTGTTTTGCCTATTGGGAATATTTCTGGTAGGGAATCTTGCTGTGTCCCGGCAGTCCTCTATCCAATGTCCCTTGGACGGGTGATATGTACGATATTGCGATACCTCGTTCCTATTTCTAGGATCGGTACCTCGCCCCCTTCCTCGTCCCCTTTGTGAATTTCTTGGGTTGGGTTGACGCAGACACATCCCAGCGTTAGGGTTGACTTCTTCGTAGGCGAGGGTAGGTATTGCGTTGAGTATCACAGCTACAAGTTCCTGTCCATGATTTATTGGGGCCTGATTATCCATTAAGTGGGAGGTGGGACATATCTCTCTTCGCATTTGTGGAGGCGGCAAACCCTGGCTAGCCCTATTCCTATGATCTTTCAGCTCCTCGTTCAGGATTTCGCGCCTTATCATCTCCAACAGTGCATCATAGGTGGCGGGGTCTTTATTTTGCACATCTCTCCAGAAAAGAGAATTCATGTCTAAGCCTCATCTCAGGGCAGTCAAGGCTTCCTTATCCGTAACTTGAACACAATATGTCATTTCATCGGTAAATCGTGAAGTAAAACTTTTCAGCGACTCACCTTGTTGTTGCCGCATATCTTGCAACCTTTGGATTGGTCTTTCTCCTTCTTTGCTGGTTGCGAAGCGCTTCAAGAAAGTTTTCTTGAACTCTGGCCAACTTCGATGCTCCCCTCGATAGTCTGGCATGCCAAATTTCTGCCCCTCCACTTAAGGTTAAGTGGAAGGCGCCGAAGTGGCCCCCTTCAGATTCATATATGTCTTGTAATTATCCATATGTTTGGTGGGGTCGCCTCTCCCATCGTACTTTTGGATTTTTAGGAGTACAAAGTGGCTTAGCATAGGTGCACTCCTTATGGACTCAGAGAAAGGGGAATGCTCATTATCATCATCAAGGTCGCAAGACCTCTAAGGCTCATCAGGGTTCTCTTCTTCACTTGGATTGATCGGGGGAGGCGGTTGGGAAGTTCCTACTTCGCTCCTGGATTGTTCCTGCCTTTCGTGCCTATTTCTAGGGGATGGACAGGAGGTACCTCTTCGTCATACCTATTGCTAGGTGCCTGAGATGGGTTAGCTCGCCTATTTATAGGCATTCTTGGGCTTATCCTGTTGAAGACGTTTCCAGACCGCTGGGGTCTCTTTTCCTGCAGCCTTTCCGAGGCGTGATCATTGGACGAATCCATTTCGTCCTCGTCCTCTTGAGGAGCTTCCATCCTATAATGGCGAGGTCCTGCTATTTAGCTCTGGACCTCCTCCTCGTGATAATAGGCTTGAGCATCACGGAATACGTCTTCGGGAGCCATGTGATGAGGAGCCTGATAGCTTCCTTGTTCTTGTACATCAACATTTCATGCATGGCTCAGTTCTACCGAGTGATGTTCCTCATGTTGGCAGCCATTGTTGCCATTTCTCTAGTTAACCTGGTTGTAGCTCCTCCTCCGGCCCTGGGACCTCCTCTTCTGCGCATTGGAGGTCTTAGTTTGGCTATCGGGACAACTCGTGAGGGTTCTCTTTCTTCATGGCATTCTCTCGTCCTTCTAGGAGCATTTTCATCAGTGGAACTCATTTTTGGCTATGTGTTGTACGACTGGTTCCCTTCTTCAGGGGGTTTCAAGCTCTTTTTTGGTTCTTTTTTGCAAGGATATTCCTTTTTCAAGGATGAGAAACTCTCTCGGAAACGTTTCTTTTTCTTTTTCCACGCTTTGTTTCGTGGTTAAATGTCCAATTTTTCCACAGACGGCGCCAATCTGTTGACCCAAAAAAATGAACTCAACAGATACCAGGTCCACCATTGCCACGTCAAGCAATGATCCGACGCGTTTCTACCAGAACAGGAATGGTAGTATAGTTGAAAGAAACGCGAGAGGTGCTTTCTGGCAAGAGGCACAACTGTTCAAGCTCCAATGGTTTTATTTAAACGGTACTTGCGCTATCAACAAGAGCTCGATCGATTTCCCTAAAATGAATATCTATTTTGTAACGGAATATGTGGAAGGATAGATAAAGGAGAATGTCTTGTCATGTGTTGTGATTTTAATACAGGTTGTATTATTCAAGATCAAGCCAAGCAAAGTGCATAAACGTGTTCTTTTGTCATTCTCCGTCTTCCTCTTCTATATAATGAGGGGTTTATTTATACTAATCTACCTGACGTAGTGACCATTAAATCAAATCCACGTGGCGGCATCCCCTAGACTGAAGCCTCACATCAATGTCCAATCTTTACAATTATGGTTTAGCAGAAGATCCGATGCTCTACTTTGTAGACTGACTCACTGACACATATTAATGTTACAGACATATGGCAGATGTCACGTCAATCAGTTCTGAGAGATCTTCGAATCTACTATGAGAAAACGTCTACGTTAAGCTTCAGTACTTCGGTCTTAAGGAGCCTCTGTATTCTTATGAAGGAGCATCGGACCTAGGCCCCTCTGTTTTCACATGAAGGAGCCTCGGACTTAGGAGCTTCTGCCTTTGAACAAAGGAGCTTCGGACTTAGGAGCCTTTTCTGACCTTGCCTGTGTTGGCTTTCCCATTGACTTTTCAACTAACTTTCTGTCCACTTAGCTAAAGGGAATACGTGACTATCCACGTGGACTGCTGACCTAGAGCTTCCAATTCTGGGGGGTTAACAAAGCATATGTATCAATCAATTTTTAAAGATCAGGCTCACAAGCCCCACATTTCATCCCCCTTTCAGAAATATTTGGTCCTTAATATAATCTAACAAGAACAGGGGTGGACCCAGACCATTTACTATGGGGTCAAAAATTAAGGGCACTCAAGTGAAACTCTGGCATTCCAAGGACAGTAGACTTCAGTCATTGGCGCTCGATCGTGCCTTGCCTTACACCCCAAGTTTCTATTATGTCAAGCACCGGCATGACATATACGAGTTTTCCAAAAACTAAATATGAATAAACACGATAAAATATAACTCGTTGAATAAATCGGAGCAGGAAATTTTCGAAAAAAAAAAAAGATTTACCTGATAATTTTCAATACATGAACAACGAACATGTTAACCATTGCAACAAGTTGATTGGATTTTTCAAGTGAAAGAAGAACAACGAATGCTACAAGAAAATAACAAATTGCAACAACAACATATGACAAATATTTAGGGGTGGAGCCAAGAATATTATTCAGTGTAGATGAAATTTAATCGAGGTCGGAGTTTTTGGGGGCTTAAAATGTCCATTGAATTTGGGCCATTAAATTAAAGTATGTAATATGTATTCATATTTTTCTTAACTAGCTAATCTATGAGCTTAAAACTCAATAAACTAATAAGCAAAATGAAATATTCAATCTCAAATAAAGTTCGACCATAAATTTAATAATTGTAAAAATATAAAACAATATTAGGAGAAATGACATAGTTTATAAGACCAAATTGTTGAACAAAATTTGAATTTATATAATTTTTACACACACCACTTAATTGATTAAATAATATACTATTCTCACTTAATGGACTCTTTCTCTCCATGCACTCTTTCTCTCACAAGTTCTGACTACAAAAAAAAAACTCAAATTATTTGTGGGGTCATTTGACCCCACGTGGGTCCGTCCCTGAACGAGAATAAGAAAAGGAGGAGAAAAAAATGGAAAAAAAGAAGTGCTAGATCAGTCTACAGCAACTAGACGACGCAAAGCTTCAACCGCAAACAAATGCTAAAAACCCTTGATGGCGTCTACTATAAACTTGACATTGACATATACACTTCCAAAACCATCGAAAATAGAAGCGAGAATTTCTCTCGACAAATAATCCATAACAGGTCAAATTGTAAACTTCCAAAACCGCGTGTTATCCCCCCGTTTCGAGGTTGCAGAAAATTGGCCTCGTGGCAAGCTACGTGTAGGGAGGTCAGAAAGGAGCAAAGAGGACGACCAAATAGGTCAGAAATCCCACGATGGAAGTGGGCCGAGGCCCTTTATCCAGAAACAAACACCTTTTCATAGCCTCGGCTCGAGGCACTCCCTCAAGGACGATGCGAAGCGTGATCCAAGGTCTTCTTAGTGTCCCCTGAGGGTCGTGAACTCGACGTTGCTTCAAGAAGATTCGAAGATCTTTTTGGATTGATTGATGGGATGCCTACGATAAAGTGAGCAGTTGTATTTAGTGTCAGCCTGTCACTAGAGTGGCTGACCTTCAGTCAAACATTAAATGCGATGATTAGAGAGCGACGTGAAGCCTCAGCTTAGGAGATGCCTCCACGTAGATTTGATCTAACGATCGCCACGTCTGCCGGAATTGTATAAATGGTTCGTTTCTGTGTTCATGAAAATGATGGGATTTTTGGGTCAAGAGAGAAAAGAGAGGAAAAGAAAGCCTTAGAGTTATCAAAGAATAAAAACGTTTTAGTTCACATCATATCTATCCTTCTACATATTCCATGACAAAAGAAGAATTTGTGGAAAAAGTATGAAAATTCAGGGATCATTGTTAGTGTGATTTCCTCGACATATTACTACCGGAGTCCGAACATCTTTGTCTCTCGCCAGAAAGTGCTCCCATATTCATGATCAGTAAGACTACCGATTGCATCCCGGTAGAAACGTGTCCGACCCGTACTTGATGCGGCGAGAGTGGGCCCGGTATCTGTTGAGTTCATTTTTTGGGGTCAACAGATTGACTCCATCTGTGGGAAACTATACGATTAACCACGAAAACACGCGAAGAAAAAGCCAAGTTGCAACTTTGGAGTTTTACTTTGGTGCAGGATCCGAAAGGGAGGATATCCTTGAAAGAGAGGATCGGAACCTTTGAACAAAAGGGAAGCTTTATAAGTCATGAGTTCAACCGACGATCAAGCCCCAAGAAGGACGAGGGAACACCCTGAAAAAGGGGAGCCCTCACACACTCCCCCAGCTCCACGCCCACGACCTCTGACACGTAGACGCGGAGGCAGGGTGGCGGCTAGACTTACAAGGGAAATGGCCACCATGGCCACCAGCATGAGGAACATTACCCAGCAGAACCTGGCCATGCAAGAAATGCTAACGAACATGCAATGGCAGGGGTATCATGCCCCCCCGTATATGGCCCCAGACGACATCCTTCCTGAGGCATAAGGGTATTATCAAGAGGAAGAAGTTCAAAGCCAAGCGGCCAGGACCTCGTACACTGGAATGGAAGCCCCTCAAGAAAGAGAGGCAGAAATGGAGACATCCGTTGATTACGCCCCAGATAGACCATACGGAGCACCGTTTGACCACCTCTCGAGTCATGAGCCAAAAGACCCCCGTAGGGTTGGAAGTGTTTTCGACAGAATAGGTTCGGAGGCACCTAGAAATAGGCAGAACCTCTCTCCCCTCCCCCCACGCCTAGAAATAGGCAAGCCTATTCTTATCCAAACAGGGAGTGGCGACCAGACCCTCCTCATCCTAAAGGTCAACCAGCATGCTACGACGAGCCACTGGCCTCGCCCCCTAGAAATAGGCGGGAAAGAAGGAGCCAGGTTAGGAAAGAGGCAGCAACTTCGCTACCTCGTCCCCAACCCCCCGAGGTTGAAGATGGAGATTTGGATGAAGCCCAAACATCCTACGACCTAGATGACGATGATGAACAGTCCCCCTTCTCAGAAGCCATAAGAAATGCCCCCATGCTGAACCACTTCGCCCTCCCTAAGATCCCAAAGTATGATGGGAGGGGTGACCCTGCAAAACATGTGAATAATTACAAGACACACATGAATCTGAAAGGGGCCACCCCAGCTACTAAATGCAGAGCTTTTCAACTAATGTTAAGTGGAGGCGCTGAAGTCTGGTATACAAGGCTGCCAGAAGGGAGCATTCGAAGTTGGCCTGACCTGAAGAAAATGTTCTTAAAACGCTTCGCAACAAGCAAGGAGGGGGATAGCCCAATCCAACGACTACAGGATATGAGACAGCAAAGGGGTGAGGCGCTGAAAACTTTCTTGTCCCGTTTCACAGATGAGATGACTTATTGTGTACAAGTCACAGATAGGGAAGCATTAACCGCCTTGAGGGGAGGGTTAGACATGAACTCCCTCTTCTGGAAGGACATACAAAACAAGAATCCAACCACTTATGATACCCTTTTAGAGATGATAAGGCGAGAAATCCTGAATGAAGAGCTAAAGGATCACAGGAACCGAGCAAGCCGAGGTCTCCCACCTCCTCAAATGCAGAGAGGAAAAGGCCCAACTTCTCATCTAATGGACCATCAGGCCCCATTGAATCATGGACAGGAGCTCGCCTCAGCAACTCTCAATGTCGTACTAACTTTGGCCTACGAGGAGGTGAATCCTGATACTGAAATGCACCAGCGTCAGCCTTACCAAAGACCGCCACAAAAGGGTCAAGGTAGGGGGCGAGGAACTGAACTTAGAGATAGGGATGAAGCGCCCAACTACTGTTCCTACCACCAATCCCATGGTCACCGCACAGAAAACTGTTGGGATGTCGCAAGACACACTCGAAATCAAAACCAAACAAGGAGAAAGCATCCCTCCAGGAATGCCCCTTACAAGCTCAACCGACCCCTTGGAAACAATGAATGACATCGGTCTAACCAAAATGATCGCCCCCTGCGAAGGGAGGGCAATGCCGAAGAACCCAGGGAAAGCCAGAGGCAGGGAAGAGGACCTCAACCAGGCAACGAACTGGTTCGGGAGATTGACACCATCATTGGTGGTCCCCACATGGGAAGAGATTTGAGGAATTCTCAACAGAATTATGTCAGGGAAGCAACTGATCCGGCCATGTCAAGTTACCTAGTGAATCAATCTACGGGTAGATCTTCGCCTCCAATCACTTTCACACAGGAAGATGCGCTGGGGGTGCATTATCCCCACTGTGATGCATTGGTAATGAGAGCTGTCATCGCTCGCAATGGACTGAAGAGGATGTTGGTAGACAACGGAAGCTAGGTCAACATCATCTTTGGTACCACGTTTGACAAAATGGAAGTTGATCATGAGTTGTCCCCAGTAAACTCACCTTTGCTCGGGTTTACGGGGGACAGCATCATTCCTAGGGGAAAGATCACCTTGGCGATAGAAATGGGGGCCGAACCACTGGTCACCAGAAACTTCATGGAATTCCTTGTGGTTGACAATAGGTCTGCATACCATAGAGTGTTGGGAAGACCCGCCCTGAAAGAATTATGTACTGTAACCTCGATTCACCACCTATGCATGAAGTTCCATACGGATGGCGGCGTGGCTACAGTCCGAGGAGACCAATGAGGCTTTAGGGAATGCTACACCAACTCCTTGAGAAAGGTAGAACCAAGGACAACCAACGTCATCCTTAACCACGTCGACATGGAAGATCTCCCTGAATAAGGGACTGTGCCAATACAAAGAGATGTACTCATGACTGAGGCCCCTGAAGAAGGTGGACCCGTCAGTACCACTTGGATCCCTAAAAAAGGGGCAACTATAAAAGAAATGACTTATCTGGAGGAATTAGATCCCCGCATAATCGATTGCGAACCTCAAACGGCCCCAATGGAAGAACTAGAAACCTTTCCCATTGATCCTATGGATCAATCTAAGCGTCTGCAGGTGGGAAGCAAGTTGCCACCTAAGGTAAAAGAGGAGCTAAAAAACTTCTTGGTAAAGAACCTTGATGTTTTCGCCTGGAAACATGGCGACATGGTGGGCATTGACCCTAGGGCAGTTGCCACCGCCTAGACATCAACCCCAAGGCTACACCACATCGACAAAAGCGAAGAGGCCTCAATCCAGAGAGATACGAGGCCCTCAGAGAGGAAGTTAAGAAATTAATCGACAATGGTTTCGTTAGATAATCGATGTATCTGAAGTGGGTTTCCAATCCAGTGCTGGTCAAAAAACACAATGGGAAGTGGAGGGTCTACATAGACTTCTCAAATCTAAATCAGGCGTGCCCTAAGGACAGCTTCCCACTTCCCAGGATAGATCAGCTCGTGGACTCAACTGCAGGACATGAACTACTTAGCTTCATGGATGCCTACTCAGGCTATAATCAAATCCCCATGTTTCCACCGGATGAGGAACACACTTCCTTCGTCACAGACAAAGGGCTGTATTGTTATAGGGCCATGCCCTTCGGTTTGAAAAATGCCGGGGCGACCTATCAGAGGCTGGTGAACAAAATGTTCGTCAACCTCATCGGAAGAACCATGGAAGTCTATGTGGATGACATGCTGGTAAAAAGTTTAAGGGCGAGCGATCACATCACCCACCTCTGTGAAATGTTTCAAATTCTGCGAAAATACCAGATGAAGCTCAATCCTCTGAAGTGTGCATTTAGGGTATCATCAAGGAAATTCTTAGGCTATATTGTCAATCGGAGGGGGATCGAAGCTAACCCTAAAAGGGTCAAAGCTTTGGTTGAAATGAGATCTCCTCAAAAACCGAAAGAGGTGCAAAGCCTCACTGGACGAGTTGCAGCCTTAAGTCGCTTCATATCAAAAGCAACAGACAAGTGTCAACCTTTCTTCAAAATTCTCAAAGGGGAAAATAAATTTCAATGGACCGAGGAAAGCAAAGTGGCCTTGCAAGAGTTGAAAAAACATCTGGGACAATCGCATCTTCTCTCTAAACCAAAAGACCATGAAGTATTATATTTGTACCTGTCAGTAACCTCTGGATCCTTGAGTTCGGTATTGATAAGAGAAGAAGGTGATCATCAATTACCAGTCTACTATGTGAGCAAAGCACTTCTAGCGGCTGAAACTCGGTACCCTGATATGGAAAAACTAGCTCTCTCCCTGGTAACGGCATCAAGGAAGCTGAGGCCCTACTTCCAGGAACATAGCATCCATGTGTTGACCAATTATCCCCTTAAACAAGTACTTCAGAAGCCAGACGCTTCGGGAAGATTACTCAAATGGGCAGTGGAACTCAGTGAGTTTGACATTCATTACAAACCCAAGCTGGCCATATAGGGACAGGCTTTAGCAGACTTTGTGGCTGAATTCACGCCTGCCCCCAACATTGAAGTGGAAATGGAGCCTTTAGAACCTCAGATTTGGAGGCTCTCGGTTGATAGATCTGTCGGCGATACAGGCTCAAGGTCAGGGATCGTATTGACCAGTCCAGAAGGACATAAGCTCAATTGCGCGGTAAGGTTCGGCTTCAGGGCAACCAATAATGCAGCCGAATATGAGGCCCTGCTAGCAGGCCTGCGCTTGGCAAGAGAAATGCAAGTAAAGAGGCTTATAGTCAACAGTGACTCCCAGCTCGTTGTCAGTCAAGTACATGGAAATTTTTCTGCCAAAGACAAATCCATGGCAGCTTACCTAAAACTGGTGATGAGCTTCGTCCCATCATTTGAAAGGTTCGAATTAATGCAGATACCAAGGTCTTACAACTCCCATGCTGATGCACTAGCGAAGCTAGCAAGTAGCAAAGATTCCGAACTACTCAACGTAGTCCCAATTGAACACCTCCTGAGACCTTCCATAGAGATCGGCGAGACAGTCATGTGGACAGAAGATACCCCCCTGGATAAAGCCCATCATGTCCTACCTAAAAGACCAGACCACAGTAGCCTTGGGGAAAGAAGAAGCTCAGAAACTCCAAAGAAGAGCTGCCCACTTCGTCCTGCAAGACGATGTCTTGTACAAACGCTGCTTTTCGATGCCCCTGCTAAGGTGCATTGGAGGGGAGCAGGCAGATTACGTGCTTAGAGAAATCTACGAAGGTGTTTGTGGCAACCACGCCGGAGGCTGGTCTTTGGCGCAAAAAACACTCAGGCAAGGATATTACTGGCCTACCTTGAAAAAAGATGCACAGCAGTTCGTCAAAAAATGCGATAAATGTCTGCATTTTACTGCGGTCCAAAGACAACCTTCACAAGAGCTAAATGTAGTATCTAGCCCTTGGCCATTTGCTAAGTGGGAAGTCAACCTGATCGGACCCCTGCCCAAGGGGAAAGGGAATTCCAGCTTCGCAATTGTTGCAATTGATTACTTCACAAAGTGGGTGGAAGCCGAACCTCTTGCAAAAATAACTGAGGCAAATACTTCCGAGTTTCTCTGGAAAAACATCATCTGCAGGTTCGGGATCCCCCATTCTATCGTTACAGACAATGGTAAGCAATTCGATAACAGGAAGGTCAGGGAAATGTGCGAAGAACTGGGAATTAAAAAGCATTTTTTATCCCTACATCACCCCCAAGCTAATGGACAGGTTGAAGCTGTAAATAAAACAATCAAGTACACCCTGAAAAGGAAGCTTGATGCATCAAAGGGGGCATGGGTAGAGGAATTACCCTAAGTTCTTTGGGCAATCAGGACTACAAGTCGAACTGCGACGGGAGAAACCCCTTTCTCGATGACTTACGGAGCAGAGGCTATGAGTCCAGTCGAAGTAGGTCTTCCGTCACCCAGACGAATGCATTACCATGAAACAAACTACGACGAGGCAAGATGCTTTGGATTGGACCTCCTTGAAGAAAGGAGGGACGAATCTCAGATGAAGATGGTCATGTACCAACGGAAGATGACCAGGTATTATAACTCAAAAGTAAAGAAGAAAACATTCCGGTTGAATGACTTGGTTCTTCAAAGCGTGTTCCCACCCTCTAAAAAATATGGGTCAGGAACCCTCGGCCCGAATTGAGAAGGTCCTTATCACATATGTGAAGAAGTTCAACCCGGGACGTATAAAATCAAAGATATGGATGGAAGGGTACAGCCTCATCCTTGGAATGTGGAACACTTGCGTAGGTACTATCAGTAATAAAGATGGATCGTCTATCTTGTATGGATCGTCTATCTTGTATGGATCGTCTATTTTGTATGGATCGTCTATCTTGTATGGATCGTCTATTTTGTATGGGTCGTCTATCTTGTATGGATCGTCTATCTTGTATAGATCGTTTGTTTTATTTGAATGAAAGGCTAAGAGCCTCGACTAGATCATTTGTTTTACTTGAATGAAAGGCTAAGAGCCTCGACTAGATCGTTTGTTTTATTTGAATGAAAGGCTAAGCGCCTCAACTGGATCGTTTATTTTGTATGGATGAAGGGCTAAGAGCCTCAACTGGATCGTTTATTTTGTACAAATCAGTGGCTAAGAGCCTGATATCATTTAAATATCATCTCAATGGCTAAGAGCCTCAAATTATTTAAATATTAATTAAAAGGCTAAGAGCCTCGGAATGTTATAAACATTATCTGAAAGGCTAAGAGCCTCGATTCATTTAAACATTATCTTAATAACTAAAAACCTCATGTTATTTGAATAAGTACTTCAAAGGCTAAGAGCTTCGAATCATTTAAAATACCATCTGAAAGGCCTCAAAAGAAAAAGACAGAAGAAATGCAAAATTTTATTATAAGAAGACAATTTACATTAGCTGAGGCCGAGGCCATTACACTTAGAAGAAAAACAAACATATGTTCACTGGGGAGGGGGTTTGGGATCGACGAAAGGGCTATGGCGTCAGGAGCCACTTCTGGTGCAACGTCCTCATCAAGCTTAATGACCTGAGGCTCTTCTGAGGGAGTTGGAGGCTCAGACCCTTCTTGCCCTTCGTCAAGGAATTCAGCCCTGAGTTCAGAGGTATCTTGCGTAGAATGCACCTCGATCCACTCATCACCTCGGTATAAGCATATCGCCTCCAGTAAAAGGCAAACTGTTGATATTTCTCAATCAAATGGAAGTTCACCAGGAAACGATCCTCCGCCTCGGCCTTAGAACGTTCAGCCTCACTCCGAACCCCCTCAATCTCCTCCCTCAGTTTGGAAAATTGGGAGGTCAGTTCTTTCACCTCTCCCATCAGCCCCTCCTTTTCCTTGTTAGCCCTCTCAAGGGCCTTGGCGGCTATCTTCTGGTGGGCGTCAGACGTTTCCACCCTTTTGGTCAGCGAAGGCCACTTCGCTCTGGGATAAGTGAACCTCCTTCTTCAGAGCCTCGATTTCTGCCAACGCAGAAGCAAGCTTCGCTGACTCCTCAGCCTCCTTTTTCTTTGAGGCCTCAACCTCGGCCTTGGACTTATTGGCCTGCTCTTCAGCTTGGGAAGCCTTGCTCACAAACTCGCGATTTTTCTTTTGGAGGGTTTTGAATAAAGCCTCCACCTCCATGACCACCCCAAAACACCTCGACGCCGGGGCCACCATAGTGGCGACGACGTCCACAGAATCACTTGTTTCAAAAAAGTTTTGCCACTTAGCAGTCCAAAATTGGTGGAATGTCGTCGTGGCCGTTTGAATCTCTGGGGGCAACAAGGCAAGAGCTTCGGGCTCCAGCTCGTCCGTACGCTTCGCCAAATGTGGCTTATTTTGAGAGCAATCCGAGGCCGTATCACTCGAAGTCTTGGACTTCTTAGTTGCCTCTTGGGCAGGAGGGTCTGAAGAGGCCGCCCGCTTTTGATTGACCGCAGCTGCGGCGAACGAGGCTGCCAGTAATTTTTGCCCCGTCGGCACTTCGGAGCGGAGGGAGGAATATCATTCGAACTACCCACCCTGGTGGTGGACACCCTGAATTTCTTCTTGGGTTCCTCAACAACCACCTTTTTTCCCCTGTCTCCAAGGGGAGGACGCCCTTCTTCTTGAGGAGCAGCCTCCTTGCTGACCCTCTCAATTTTATCCTTCATCTGCTTTCCTCCAGCAGATGAGGATTTCATGCCTTTACGGCCGGCAGTAGAGGTGGCGGCCAAGATTGTGGCCATGTCAGGAGTGGGGGCCTTCCTTTTCTCAAAATCACCTACAGTTCAACAAAACATGAGAGTCAGGTAAAATAGCAATGAGTCAAACCAATTTGATTAAGTATAGGGACCTTACCACGTCGAGCCATCAAGCAGAAGTCCTCGTAAAATCGTTGGGGAACCACCAAACGGCTAAAATCACGTTCTGAGAATGGCCGACGGTAAATCTCGGACAAGATGTCCCAATCACTCTTGTCAAAGTTAAAACGCTCAACCGACCCTGCAAAAAGAATGATTACGAGTTAGAAGCAAGTTCGGAACGAAAAGTTAGTATTGAAAAGAATGACGGAGAACTCACTGGGTTCGGAGTAAGAGGTTGGAACCTTGATGTAGGGGACAGTGTCACCCTCACACTCCTGCCACTTAACACGAACCCAGAACCAGGTTTCCTTCCACTCCTTCATTGAGGTAGGAAGACCCAGTAAGAAAGGCAAATGCCCCTCCCATGGGCACAAGGAATACCACCCTTTCGAGTCCCCCTTTCCTAAGGACCTAGGCTAATAGACTGTTTGGAAAACGTGGAGGGGCATATCCTGGCCTAAGGAGACTTGCTTCCACAAGAAGTATGAACCCACTAGTTGGGCCCAATCGTTGGGGGCCAATTGTGTGGGGGCCAACCCATATAAACGAAGAACGGCTCGGAAAAAGGGGTGAAGGGGAAGGCGGAGTCCTGCCTTTAGAAGGTACTTGCTGATAGCGACGCACCCCTGCCTAGGGAAACAGGCTCGCTCATCATAGTAAGGGGAAATGAGCTCGATGTTAAAGGGGATCCTATACTTCTCTCTAAGGTTGGCCAGTTGGGTCGGTCGACACAGGAAGGAATTTTGGCTGCCCCCCAGCCCATACCGTCATCACCTTGTGCAACACTCCCGGATATGGAGGCGCTTCGGCCTGCCTCCGTGGACCTCCTAAGGTTGGCTGTACTAGTTATTTGAAATCCTAATTCACTGCCTACTTTGGTCACATCTATGTCATCCCCAGAATGAGCCATGAATGAAGAAAAATGCCAAAGAAAATTCATGAAAAATAAGTTACTTACTAGTCGAAGAAGTCACAGAAATGCGGATGAGGGAAGACAAAGAACACAGAAAGATTGAAGAACAGAAAAGCTTGAAAGATTAAAAAACTTGAGTGAAAAGAGTGCAAGAATTCGCGCAACAAGTAGAAAAAAATCTTCTCAAAGGTTATGACCCTTTTTATAGGCAAAGTTCGTGCAACCCTAGCCACTGGATCTCGATCTGGACCATCCAACCGTTGATCATCAGATTTATAATCTAGGCCATCCACGACATCTGACGTTTTGTCTTCAAGGGGTAAGATTTGAACGTGTCTCACACACGCCTTCGCGCATCTGAAATCTTGTGGAAGGGCGTGAGAAATGATCGTTATTACGCATTCAATGCGGCGGCTCGTGCGTGTATTGGAAGTTGAAGTAGCCCAGCTGTCTTCTTGGGAAGGTATCATAACATCAAATCATTGGGGCTCCATGATTAAAACGCCTCGTAAGTATCACATTTGTTAAAAAATAATAATAAATCACGATGACCTTCGATTCGAAGCTATTCATAGTTTCATTCCTCATTCTAGTCCAAATCTGTAGACGCACCTTAAAGGAAAAGAGCCGCTTACTTTCTGAAGCTCTAAGAGAGCATCTTATTTTCTGAAACTCTAAGAGAGCATCTTGTTTTCTGAAACTCTAAGAGAGCATCTTATTTTCTGAAGCTCTAAGAGCATCATATCTCCGAAGCTCTAGTAGAGCCACTTATTTTCTGAAGCTCTAAGAGAGCATCCCATCTCCGAAGCTCTAACAGAGCCACTTATTTTCTGAAGCTCTCTCAATCACTTTTAAGTCCATGCATTCTATAAATAGTCAAGCCTAGACTTAGGGGACTATTGTTATCCCCCCGTTTCGAGGTTGCAGAAAATTGGCCACGTGGTAAGCCGCGTGTAGAGAGGTCAAAAAGGAGCAAAGAGGACGACCAAATGGGTCAGAATTCCCACGATGGAAGTGGACCGAGGCCCTTTATCCAGAAACAAACACCTTTTCATAGCCTCGGCCCGAGGCACTCCGTCAAGGACGATGCGAGGCGTGATCCGATGTCTTCTTAGTGTCCCCTGAAGGTCGTGAACTCGACGTTGCTTCAAGAAGATTCGAAGATCTTTTTGGATTGATTGATGGGATGCCTACGATAAAGTGAGCAGTTGTATTTAGTGTCAGCCTGTCACTAGAGTGGCTGACCTTCAGTCAAACATTAAATGCGATGATTAGACAGCGACGTGAAGCCTCAGCTTAGGAGATGCCTCCACGTGGATTTGATCTAACGATCGCCACGTCTGCTGGAATTGTATAAATGGTTCGTTTCTGTGTTCATGAAAATGATGGGATTTTTGGGTCAAGAGAGAAAAGAGAGGAAAAGAAAGCCTTAGAGTTATCAAAGAATAAAAACGTTTTGGTTCACATCATATCTATCCTTCTACATATTCCATGACAAAAGAAGAATTTGTGGAAAAAGTATGAAAATCCAGGGATCATTGTTAGTGTGATTTCCTCGACATATTACTACCGGAGTCCGAACATCTTTGTCTCTCGCCAGAAAGTGCCTCCCACGTTCATGAACAGTAAGACTACCGATTGCATCCCGATAGAAACGTGTCGGACCCGTACTTGACGCGGCGAGAGTGGGCCCGGTATCTGTTGAGTTCATTTTTTGGGGTCAACACCGCGTATTCATCAAATCGAGGACACAGTCAATTTAATTATATAAGGATCTTTTTCAGAATGGTTTGAAAAGTAAAAATTACAACTTCAACCAGATTACATCAAGCCAAAATGAGCACTGCACATTGATCTATGTGAAGTGAAGATGCCAAGGGTCATACATATTCATGTGTGACAGGCTTCCCAGAGAAAGGTCGCATGACTTGCTAGCAATCTTCTCAAAAGAGTATTCAACAGTTCTACCAAGATAAAAATGAAAATCCATAAATCAGAATAACTGGCACTCCTCAAACTAGCAATTTACAAGAAATCCCCTGCCAAATTCGTATGGCTGCGCTAAACCAAAAGCCAAATGAACACTGATCAAATGTAACGAATCACTAATGGTTATGCAGAACCAAGTTTTGGATTATAGAATCAGTTGCTAAACTGCCATCACACTGTGTGTTATGACAGTACTCCATAGTATTACTATAGTTCTTTCTTAGTCTCCACAGAAGAATCCAATGATTTCTCAAAATGCGACCATCAGTGCATGTTTTTTAAAGATCTTTTCAGGTACCACATAATGAAAGCAACCTCAGCCTGGCAGGATGGAATCATGAAAATGAAGGTCAAGGAGGCAGGGAAGAAAAAGTTATTCACTATTAGCTTGGCTTTTTATAGGTTTTTATTCTTGTAGGGACAACAATATGGTTGTACCGGACAAAAACTGGTTATGCGAAGGAGCATCTGATTCAACCATTATACAGGACATATTAAGTGATGTGATGATAAGAATAGAAACCTACAAATCTCACTGAAAAGAACTTTAAAGTAGCTCATTCAAAAATAAATTGGAATCTAGCAAGGCATGTTTCCTAACACCAGATTTTAGATATTTGAAGGTGCATTACATATTTGGAACCTTGTACTCCAAGACTTCTAAAATAGTTTTATAAAATTTCTGCAGCTACAGGGAGGACCAAAGATGATTGTGTAACACCCAAAACCATACTGAAAATCCAACACCACAATGCTTTTTGCTCACCTGGTGAAGGTGCATCTCCTTAAAATACCAGACCGAATTACCAGAGAATACCTGGGACAATCCTCTTATTAGCAATTGGAATCCTCCAGTAAATGAAAGAGAGGAAAAATTCATATATACTATACTTTAAGAATACACTTTCAATATTAACAAACTTGATGAAATCTTTCAAAAATCAGGTTATAATATTTTTTTATATTGTTTTAGTAATTGATTTATGTATTTATAATACATTTACTATGGCTTAAGTAAAGGAAACTGAAATGGATAATGTATTAAATTTGTCTAAATCAATATCACTTCCTAAAATTTATCGTTGGTATAATATTCACAACACTGAATTTCAACGCTGAAATTTATCAAGTTCAGTATTGTGTATTTTTTTCGAATTTTGATTCTCTGCAGACAATAGAAACATTGCTATTCCAAAAACTGATTTCGATCTTCTGATTTGGTATATGTATGTGATCTACTGTAATTTCAATATTACCTTATTTTATTAGAATTTGTCACAAAGTCAAAATAACTATGGCCACGCATGGATTTTTATTCAAAATAACCATAGTCAAATTATGGTGAATTGTTTGTGACCTCAATTTGCTCTTCATTTTGAACTTAAAATGTACATATCTCAAAGTTACATATTGGGTATTTTGTCAATGTGATTCGAATATATTAGACTGTGATATTATTTTGCAGTTACTATGAATATTCTAAATTTTACCATATTTGATTAGAATTTGAAGGCCTATCTAGAAGATGGAGAAAGCACATTGTGAGCAAAAACAAAATGTAAAATGTGGAAGACAGTGAAAATGGTCACAATCGAAGAACGTGCAACAACTTAGCACTCCTAAACTAAACACAATGAAAGGGAAACCAATAAAACATGAAAATTTTGTATATAATAAATCATTTTTTGTAATAGTTTTTAGAGACAGTTATTGCATAATTTTTTTACTTCGATTAATGTTTGAGAAATAATTTGTTGATGTTATTCTCGTGAAACAATGGATTGATTGAATTGATAGCACAATGGATTTACTCTTCGTTTTGTCACATTCTGGTGCATTGTCAATGACCTCAATTTGTTCTTCATTTTGCTAATATTTGTACTTGTCACAACGTCACAAATGGTTTATGTTCATATGTTATCGTCCTGACTTAAATATAGTAGGCTATGACCTCATTTTGTTATTATTGTGATTTACTCTTGTCATGTTATTATTATGTGTTGAAGGTGTTATATGATTTTTACTTATTACTTCGTGAAAAAGTGACATGTTATTAATGTGTGTGTAATGTCAACCTTTGTGACTAGTAACTGTTATGTTGTGACCTCATATTTTAAATGAATTTCACTTATGAGTATGTGAAAAAAAAAAAAAAAAAACCTTGTTATATGAAGGAATGTGAAAATGTGACCTTTTATATGCGTTTTACTTATGTGAAAAGGTGACCTATTATATAACACATTTTACTTGCATGTGAATTATGAAGAACATGTGTTGCATATCTACTTTTAAGTTTATGTGACTTGCCGAATATACTTATACAGAGTATGTCACAAAATTAAACATTAAGGGCATGTTCTATTTGCTGTTTTCAGGCCATTTTCAGTTTTCAATTTTCAAAAACACTCAAAACACATTTAATTACCTATTTTCATAAACGAATTTCCAAAAACGAGTTTAAAATTTACAAAGAAAACGGAAAGCCAAAACTTCATATTTTAATATTCGAAAACAATTTTTCAAAATGACAAAAAGAACGCGTTTTCAACAATCTCAAAATGGATACTCAAAACACAAAATTCAAAATGAATTCAAAACTCAAAACTAACAACTGAAACACGAAGAAAACAGTCTCTAAATGACTCATCATTAGAAACGACATAATGATCGACAAAAAAATTCACATAACTAATAGTAAATTATTTTAAACAACAAAATAATCGAAACGAACAAGAGTAAACTAAACTGTAAATGATTCATCAACATATCAAACTAATATTCCAAAAACATGCACAGTCACAATAAATATTTGATTAATCGTATAAAAGTCAAGACAGAAAAATAATGAATGACATGACAAGTTGGAACCATTCAGTTGCCTTTTTCCCCTTTTTTTCCTCGTCATTCAATTTCAAGATAAAACTAATAAGCACTTTTTTGTCGAGTTTATTATTATTATTATTATTATTATTATTATTATTATTATTATTATTATTATTATTATTATTTTGAAAACCAACGGTCTTCATTAATTATATATTTTCTTTCCTACATTAAATAATTGGATAAACATAAAGTCAAGATCCAATAAGAAATTGAGCAATAACAACAAGCTCAGCTCACATTCATCAAACAATCAAAAACAAACAGGTCACAATCACCCAAAAAAATAAAGCAAGCCAAGTCACAGTTATAGAATGTTTAAAGAACAATCATGTCAGAATTAAGGAAAACCACGTCACAACATAAAAAAAGGTAACAATGGAAAAAGGTCACTATCGACGGTTTTTCCATATTACCACCGCCGTCGGCCACCGTTTCGAAGTCGGACCACCACCATTCAACTCCTCTCAACTAGACGCATCCAGTTTCACCATTGGAATCCTACAATTTGTCGTCTAGAATTGAGTGAAAACTGTAGAACCAGTTGACTGCCTTTTGTGAATTTGTCTACTGGGCTCCTTCATTACCAGGTTAGTTGTTAATTTTACACCATTTAAGTTCAATTGATCTTGAATTGACAAAGTAATTGTGAAGTTTGACGTTTAATTTCGGTATGTCTTTTGGGTATGTTCGTGGAATCAAGCTCTGGTTCAGGAGATCGTGGATGACATAATATCAAAGGTGTTCCCACTCATGGTGGAAGGTATATGCAGTACAATGTGTATGGGAACCTCTTTGAAGTTTCGAGAAAGCATGTTCCTATCAGGCCGTGGGGCTTATGGCATCGTCTGGTAAGAATCAAGAATAATCATTGATTAATTGGGAAATATTTTAAGATTTTTTGGAGGATTTCTTGATAAGTTAATAGTATGCCAATATTTTGGTCAAAACTGTTGAAATTGTATGTCATAATTCTGCGATTTTCATCATATTTTGTAATTTCTGTGATTAATTCTGTAACTGTATGATTATGTAGTTACTATAGATTATTTGCACTAATAGATATCCTTAACCTAGGACATTTTCTTCGTTGTTTTTAGACAGAAAAGCTTTAAAAAAAATTTATATCCTTTTATTGTTTCTGCATCCTTCATTTTTAGATTATAGCTGTGTTTAAACAAGTTCCATTCGACTTTGAGTCGAACTCGTGGTTTCTATCCTATGTGAGCGACTTTGTGAAACTCGTCAGGCCAAATTTTGTTTTATGAACCATCACAGTCATCCCTCAAACAGCTGTCTATTAAAACACACTTTGTGACAATAATGATATGGGCAACTTCTCTATTGGCAGCTGGCATGATGCAGGGAATCTGGTAAGGTGTTATGTTGATGCAGCTATGTATGTAGTTTTTCTTTGCATCAAAGAATTGGAGTTTTAGTGAAGCAGTAGTTACATTTTGGTATTATGTGGCTGTAAAAAAAATAAAAACCCACAGCAGTTGTAAGCACATGTCAAGTTGAGATTGACACCTCTATTTTTCGCACAGAAAGTTTGCATTTTTCAGACTACATTTATATATAGGAGTTCTTATAATTGAAATGTGTATTTGAAACAATTATTGGATTAAATTCTTGTTGAGTATTTGCATTAGCATTTGAGTTCTTATGATGAACCTGATGCAAAGAACTCTGTGAACACCTGAATAATGCAGTTGCAGAAGTTTAACCTGATTGTATTTTTTTTCTAATTCGACATTTTAGTCGAAGGTTAACTTATTTTTTTGGGTGAGTTACACATTTTGTCCTCAATGTTTGACCTCAGTTACATCTTTTTCCCCAACAATTTTTTCTTCGCATTCTTACCCTCAAAAACAGAAACTTTCATTAATAGGTGCAATTTGTCTGTAATCGAAAATTTCAGTTAGTCCTGCAAAATGACAATGTTGCCGTTAAACCAAATGAATCAATTGAAATATAGTTTATGCCTTTCCAATCTCCAATTCGGTGGAACACTAATGTTCAACCTTCGATACATTTTTTACAAGTAGCACGGTTGGTCAATTCATCATGTACGTTCATTTTTACTCATATTGATTTCCTTTCCCCTAACATCACCCGCACGCACATACCAAATTCTCCTCCATCGCCTGAAACGAATATCAACTTGGATTATCTAAAATTTCGTACTTATTTTAAATCATATATTCTTCAAAAAAAAAATATTTTTCACATTTTCTCATCATTTTTTCTTAATTTTTAACTACACATTTAAAAAAAATAAAATCAAATAATCAATTCCCAAAATATCTTTATCAAACAAGTTCTTGATGTAAAAAATTTTGTTTCACTAATACATGAAAATTCGCTAAAAAGTGTAATTCATTCTTAAGTAAATACTTCAAGGATTTTTCTATTGTTCAAATATTGATAGTGTTAAGAATTATAAATCGTATTTCTATTTCACTGAGATCAATCAATTGCAGAAAGAAAAATAAACACGCTAGATTTATGAAGATTCATTTCAATGTGAGACTATGTTCTCTTCGTCACCACAATAATTCACTAAAATGAAAATATTTTTACATGATTATTGCCAAGAGTTAAATTTAAGCCCCCAGATTTTCAAAAGTGTCATTTAAGTCATACGGTTTTTATTTAAATAATTTTGATTTTAGAATTTTCCCCTAAGCCCCCGAAGTTTAAAAGTGTTTTAATTAGTCCCAATTATTTAGTTTTTATTTATTTTGTTTTAATTGGATTTTGGGAAAATTATAGCCCTAGACCACACATTTTGAAAGTATGCTATTCAAGTCCTTAAGTTTTAAATATTTTAATTTCAGTTCTTTAATTTTGTTTTCAATTTTAGTAAATGTTCAATTGAGTCCCTAATTTATAAAATGTTTAATTTCAGCTCTTTTAGTTTTATTTACAGTTTAGTCCTTAACTTCTAAAAGTTCAATTTCAGCTCTTAAACTTTTATTTTCAGTTTCAATAGTTTTCAATTAAGTCCCTAGAGTTCCTATTTTTCACATTTAGCCCCAATACTTTGAAAATAGTATTTTTAGCCCTTAAATTTGTCAAATTCAATTTTAATAAATATCCAATTAAGTTCCTAAACTTTATTTTATCGCTTTAAGACTTTGAAATTTTGAAATACTAATTCAAATTTAATTTCTATTTTGGCTAGACGAAACATACGGACGATTAAGAGCTTGAAGTTATTTTCCTGCTCCACTTTTTACGTGATTCGAGATAGATTGAGGTAGACTCGCCACCATTAATTAGTTTAAATTATAATTGCATGTCTTATGTGAATTTACGTGAATTATATGCTTTAATGCATGAGAAGAAAATATGTCATATGAGATATATGATATTGTTATGCTTGCCATAACTTATATACTTATTTGCATGAGAAAGAAAATGATCGCTTATGAACAGAAACTTTCATTAATAGGTGCAATTTGTCCGTAATCGAAAATTTCAGTTAGTCCTGCAAAAAGACAATGTTGCCGTTAAACCAAATGAATCAATTGAAATATAGTTTACGCCTTTCCAATCTCCAATTCGGTGGAACACTAATGTTCAACCTTCGATACATTTTTTTTAGCATGAAAATATTGACTTTAAAATAGAGACTGCAGAGTTGAGAAAGAAGAAAAGAAAGAAAAATTATTATTAAAAAAATTTAAAAGTAAACGCGTTTTCACGTTTTCTGTTTTCAGAAACAGTTTTCAGAATGACAAAAAGAACTCATTTTCAGAAATCTCAAAACAGCAAAATACAAAACGAATTCAAAACTCAAAGCACAAAACTGAAACACAAAGAGAACGGCCCTTAATGCTTTCGGGTTTTTTTGGAACGAGATTCTTTCTAAGATTTGATTCTTTTCTTTTATTTCATAATTTTTCCAACATCATGTTCATTCTTCAAATGAGATTCAGATCTACACTCCTTATTAACACCCTCTTGCAGTTGGGTTTGTAAGAATTTAAGGTTGAATATAAAGTAAAACTCTAAAACAATGCATGAAATTTTGAAAATTTAAAAATCAAAAGGAGAAATACTTCCAACGAAACATGCTGCTAATTTCTACTCTCTCAAAAGAATATGGTGGAAGTTGTTGAATTGGAGGAGAAAGTTTATCGCTCATGTGGTAGGAGGTTTTCCCCTTTTTGAATAATCTCTCTATCCATTCTCAAAGAAAATGACAGTAGTGCTTAATTAGTAATATCATATATTATATTTGATTTTAAAAAATTATTTTTAATCTGATTTGTGAAATAATAAATTTAAAACCTGATTATTGAAATAGAAAATTAAAATACTGATATAGGTGTAATTTCCTCTTAATTGATAAATTACACAAAACCAAAACTTTAAAAATTCAATTTCAAAAATCAGATTGAAGGTTTCACTTTTCAAAAAATTGATATTTCATTTTTAAATATTAAATATTAAGTACACAAATTTTATTACAAATCCTAATAAATTTCATTCCAATTTCCTCCTCTTTCTCTCTTTTCTCAGTCGCTCTCTCTTCACACACCACTCTCCTTCCTTTCCTTCAGCATCCCAACCTCCACGAGACGGCGCAGCCTCGTCCAGCGATGTCGCAGCGTTGCATTGTTGCGAGGGCACCGCTGTGAGTCGTCGTCGTCGTATATTTCTTCCTCCTTCTCTCTTTTCTCAGTCACTCTTTCTTCGCACTCTCTCTACCGATGCCACTCTCCTCCCTTTCTGTTGGCAGTCCAACCTCAACGAGACGGCAGAGCCTCGTTCGACGACGTCACATCGCTGCAGGAGCATCGCTGTGACTCGCATAGCGGTGCAAAGGTTCAGCACTACATCGCTGCAGTTGCACCGCCGTGAGTCTTCGCCGCCGTGTAGATCTGTTCTTCTTCTTTTTTTCATTTTTGAGTCGTGTGGTGATTGTGTAGGTGTGCGGTGCGGTGGTGGGAACGGAGATCTCCGGTGGGTGCGGCGGTGATGTGCAGCTGTAGTGCTGTAAGTGCTTCTTCTTCCTTTTTTAAAATTTTTTTAGAGGTGTGGTAATTGTGGAGGTATGTGTTCGCGCAAAACCCGCAAGCGTACTAGATCGTTGACAAGTAATAGAATTGATGAGTTGAGAGTATCATCTCATAGAAAATAAATTCAATTAAAGTATACAAAATTTTATGAGTTCGAATTATGTAAGCAAAAGAGAGTTTGATTTCATTTTCTATTTAATTAAACTAAGAAAATTGTAAAAATGTGATTTTTATCCATTTATGGATGATTGCATTGGATCTTGAATCTGAAGATTGCAATCTATTTCAATTCTTGATTTGTAATCTGATTTCGTTCGTGCGTTCTTGACAATCGATAAAACTATGATATATGATTTTATTCTCCAAGACATATTAAATATATCATAACCTCGACTCGAATCTATTCCTAGCTCAAATTCAAATTATTAGAATGCATTAAAGTTTAGGTTTATTTTTAAGATTGCACACGTGATAAATATTATTCCTAATATCTATTGCATATATGTTAATCAAACAGTGTTCTAGACCTATTGTGAGCCTTCCAGCACTATGACAAGTAACTATATATTTAATTGGTAATCAAGCAATCAAATAATAAAATTATGCATGCAAAATTAATCAAGAAAAAAAAGAATTTAACTAACTACTTGTTTTAAATTAAAAATAAAGAATAAGAAGGTTTCATCTTCATCCAATACAAGAACCAATTGCTCTTTCTTGAAGTTTGACAATAATGTTTTGTCTCCGGTCATATGTTTTGAACAACCACTATCCAAGAACCAATTGCTCTTTATTTTTAAAAACACCTACAAGAGTTGATTCAAATTTTGATCTTGGTACCCATTTAACTTTGGGTCCTTGAAAGTTAGTGCTAGTCGACCCTTGAACCCACTTATTTCTTTGAAAATGTAATTTCTTTTTTATTGAGCAATTGAAATCTACATGTCCAAATTTGTTACAAAAACTACATGTGACGTTAGAAGTTTTGACAAACATGTTTTCAATAGATTTTTGTTTTAGATAAGGTTAGGGAAACATTTTCTTTGATTAGGAGTTCATGATCATCGCTTTCTTCTTGAAGAATTTTCTCTTGTTTGGATACTCGGTTCTTTTGTGACCGGGTTTGTCACAATCATAGCATACAATTTTCTTGTTCTTTTCCTCACATTTGTCTTCTTTCTTTTGGAATTGACAGTTGTTGCGAAAACCTCTCCACTTCTTGACATGGAGAACAAGATCATCAAGTTCCTCGTCACTCTTGTTTGAGTTTGAGGTTTCTTCATCATTTGATGATTTAAAAGATATTTGTCTTCTAGGAGAATTCTTCTTTTCTTCCTCTTTTGCTTTTCTTGATTTCTCCTTTATTTTAGCATGATTTAGATTATAGATCATCAAGGTTCCATAGAGCTTTTCCAAAGGATATGTGTTGACATTTTTGGTGTTTGCTATCAACATCCTTAATGAATCTCAATCTTTTGAGAGAGACCTAAGAATTTTGCTCGCAAGTTCACCATTAGTAAATTATCGATCAAACCCTTTAAGGCCATTAAAAATATCGGTGAATTGAGTAATCATGCTAGCAATTGGTTCATCTTGTTTCATAAAGAAGTTTTCAAAGTTTTTAAATAAGAGATTTATCTTAATTTCTTTTACTTTATTTGTGCCCATGTGTGTAATTTCTAATGCATGCCAAATATTATATGCGAAATCATATGTGCTAATACGATTAAATTCATTTATGTTCAAAGCATAATAAAGAAGATTTTTGGTTCTAGCATTCAATGACAGTTTTCTTTTATCATCATCATCATATTCTTCTCTAAGCTTTGGAATAATTTGGTCTGGATTTCCATCTACTTTAATAACCTTAATAAACTTATGAGGACCAAATTCAATAATCTCACTAACATTATAATTAATTGATTGAATATAAATCATCATTCTAGTTTTTCAATAATTATAATGTGTACCACCAAATAAAGGAAGACGATTTGTAGAATGCCCATCTATATTAAGATTAGCCATAACACAAGATAGTGAAATCTTAAAAATGTGCACCTATGCTCTGATACCAATTGATAACCCAAGAATAACTAACCAAGAGGGGGGTTAATTGGTTTTTGAAATTTTTTCAACACTTAGTTTCAAAACAATACAATACACAAGATATGAATGCAAAGTATAATACTAGAATTAAATATGCAAGATTGATAACTTAATTCAAGTAAGAATAAAGCACAATGTAAATGGCAATGTAAAGTAAAGTGCGATAATGTAAAGATAACAAATCAATTTAATGGGGTTCGATACACAATGTGTTCTACGTCCCCGTTATCAAGCTCTCTGTCACGAGCAAGGTCAAATGCACTATAATGGTAACTTACAAACAAGGAGTACCGATCCTTAAGTGACTTACAACAAGGACCATTTATTCTTAGGTGACTTACAACAAGGAGCACCTATCTTTAAGTGACTTTCAACAATAAGCACTTATCTTTAACAACAATTGAGTTTCACAAGACTCTCGAAACCACTAAAGTATAAATGATAGTTTTACAATTGAAAGAACCCTATTAACAAATGATATAATCAAGTCAAGTATTTAGAAAGTTATGATAACACTTCAATAGAAAGTAAATAATAAAGCTCAAGTGTTTGTGTTGTAAATTTTGATGAATAATGAAATAGTTTGTATCTTTGTATCAAAGTTTTCAACCTATGATCTCTCTTAACAAATAATATAAGTTAAGTATGAAAAGAGATTTACACTTAGGTATAAGTGTTGGCAAAGAAAACTTCTATCAAGAATGAAGAAGAGATGTGGATTCCATGTGTGCTAAAATTTGTGTGGACTGTTTGAGACTAATAAAATGAAGATTAGGTGAGAACTTTAAGTTAGAGGTCAATTTTCGAGAATAAGTGTTTAATAAGGGGCATTGCACTAATCATTGCGTATAAAAAATTGTGAACGACTATAATAGTCTCGTTGTCAAACATCTATTTGTAGCTTTTATGACTCGAGTGAATAAGTCTACAATGGTTAAAACCTGATGCCCTAAAGTCATCTAACTTGGGAGTTATCAGCCTAAAACTCGCTACAGGGGTCATTTAGAAAACTTAATAGAGAGATGTCCGCACAAAGGGTGAAAACATAAAAAAGAAAACGCGCCACATATCATGACTAAGCCCCGAACATTTATTTTTTAGGATTAGACCTTTGATAAGAGGTTAGTAATTTAGTTAATTCTTGAAGGTTGAAGCAGTAAAAAATAAGGAGAATCTTCATTTGTTGATATGTTGAACTACAATTAGTAAAGCCTAACTAAATTTGAGTGGTGTAAGAAATTAGTATTGAAATTCAACTTAGAATACACCTTTGGGAAGAGAAAAGAAAACAAGTTTGGGGGTATGTGAATTCCACGAGTGAAGTAAGGAAATATTTGACTTTTAAAGTTGGAAATTGGATCAACTCGTAATTGTACAGTGTTGCACTTGATTCTCCACACACACAGCCGTTTTGCATTGAATATGTGAGAATTTAGCTAATGCATTATAATTTTGAAGTGATTCATGAAATTGATGCTATGTTTTCAATCATGAGCTATGAATGCAGATATCTAGCACAATTTATTTTAAGTGATTTTGTTTGTATTTATTTGTTTGTGTGTTTGTTAGTAATTTTCCTTAATTTGGTGTTTGCTCGAGGACAAGCAAAATATTAAGTTTGGAGGTATTTGATGAGTGCTTCACACTATGATATTTATACTACTTAATGCATTATTTTGTTACCCTTGAGAAAGTTTTAGAGTGTTTTTATATGTGTTTTAATGTTGTATTGTAAGTTGGTGAGATTGAAGAAAATAAGCAGAAGTTGACAATTTTGGAGAAAATGGCTAAATTGTAAGAGATCCAAAGTTCGGGGACTAAAGTACGAATATTTAAAAGTTGTGTCAAACCTCACGATGAAGATTTGAGAGTCCTAGGGGCCAATTGGATGAGTAAAGATGTCAAAGGGATCAAATTTAGTCAAAATATGATCACACATCAAATTCCAACCGAAAAAGTTTTCCTTCTAATTTTTAGTCTCATATTGAGACTCATATTTTACATAGAAAATGATCGAATTGGAGAATGATGTCTGGATAAAATTTGTAGCCCAATGAGTCAACTTTCCAAAACATCTTGAATCACCTTAATCGTACATCAAACGAAAACGTTATGATAAAAATACTGAAAGACATGCAGAACAGAAAATAGGACAGAGGAGCTGGCGTCGCGGCCCCAGCCATTTGGCGCCACGACGCCGCGAACAGAGAGGGTGGTGCCTCAGTGCTAGCCATCTAGAGTAAAAATAAAAAAAAAACGTGTTTTTTACGAGACTCGGCCCAATTCAACCATAATTCATCCCTAAACTTTAAAACACTATGAATACAAGTGGGAAGACCTAATTTCAGAGGTTGGAAGAAGGAGAGAAAGATACAAAAAGATTGAATCTCCAAGGACAACAAGAAGAAGGAATTGAAGAAATCAAGTGAAGAAATGGTGGAAATCATAAAAGGGACTCCGATTGGCACTTCAAAAGAGATTTTTCTTACCTTTTCTTTTATGTTTTCCATTATAAATTGTATGGATTTCATGTTCTATTTCATGAGTTAGACAATTTAGCTAGGGTTTGATGTAGCCAACTTGAGATTATGGTTTGATTAATACATGAATTATTTCTTTTGAAATTTCTCACTTATATTTAATTGTGTTATGATTATAATGCTTTCAATTACCTGATCAATAATTGAACGAATAGATGTTAGTCAATTTTGGTACTCGAAAGAGGAAAATTTAGGCGTGATCATAAGATTGACGCAACGTAGGTTTTATGGGTTTCGAGAGAAAGTATAAAAACCTTACTTCATAAAAGAATCAGGACTTTGATCAATTCTAGGCTTTAATTTCGAATAGAGATATTGTGATTGAATTCTAAGATTAATTTCTAATCGGCACTCGAGAGAGGAGAGACAAATACAATTAGATTCTTGCTTTTAAATATGAAAAAATTAATTGGAATAATTTGAATTCATTGAATCATAATTGAAAGATAGGTGAAATCATTCCATATGCTTTCTCATTTTGATAGTTTTACATTCTCCAATTTTGTCGTCGCATATTACTTTTGATTAGTTTAAAACAATCGTTCAACCATTCATCATTTGTCTAGATAAAATAGAAGTTATATAATTATACTACTTGGTAGAAATTGAATTACAATCTCTGTGGGTTCGACACTCTTAACTCAATCATTATATTGCAAAACTTAACACCGTACACTTGCGGCATAAATTCACGTTGTAGAAAACGCGTGACACCGGTCGACCGAAACATACTTCGGTTGACTAAAATGACTAGATTTTGGAGTTTACTATATATAAAAAATGTTCATTTTCCAAAATCATCTTCATTTCTAAAACATTTTTATACAAGTGATGAATTATGAAATATAGTTTGAGCTTTATGTGCTTTGCTAAGAATTGATGAGTATACCTTTACATATAAACAAGGTTTCAATAAACAACTTCTAAATACTGGTCTTCATGATTCTTGTTCTCTTCGAGTCTCTTTTGTTTTCACATTCTTCAACTGATGACGATTTGTGCCTTTGAATGTTTTAGGGATATTTATACATTAAAACTCAAGAAAATAGATATATTAGAACCGTAAGTATATTGTTTGTTATAATCAAAACAAGTTGAACTAATTATATGTCAACAGAAAATAATTAGCCTACCATATTTTTATGTAAATTACACAAAACGAATTGGAAAAACATCAACCGGAATGAAAAACAATGAATGGAAAGTGAAAAATCAATTTTTTCTTCGTTATTCAACCCGAACCTTGAATCTTCAATCCCTTGTGTTAATTGCCTTTGAATCTTGTGGTGAAAAATAGGGTTTGATATGTTCTTTTTTATTTTTTCACGCCGCCCCTTCTATGTTAAATAGTAGATTGAATTTAATTTCAATAAGAATTTGGATCAAAGTAGGAAGTTTGGCCGTTCAGGGCCAAAAATGGCCAGCACGTGCACCGGTATAACTACACATGCTCGCTATAGAGACAAATGGCTCTCAGGTTGGGGAAAATAAGGTTCGGCGCCAAGAATTGCCCACGTAGGCATAGGTCACTTCTATTCGTCCCCAATCATCTCTTGGTATTTTGACCATAACTTTCTCTACAGATATCCGATTGAGATGATTTAAAATACATTGAAAATTTAAATCAAAGGACCACAATTCTTATAGAAAATACCATTTTTCCAATTCAAATGTTTGCTATCCGAAAAATAGGTCTCATGTTGATGCTAAAAATTCAGAGCATAACTTCTTCGACTGAAAATTTATTCGTGAAAATACTTCCACTATATTTCACTCTTTTGACCTCCAATTGATCCTATATGATTTTCAATCATCGTTTTATGCTCCGAATCAGCTATTGGATGTTTACACTTTGGTCCCCAAACTTTGAATTTTCTTTGTTTTCGCACATTTTTCATCTCTTTCTTCCAGATCCACTAATTTGAATTAAACTCAACCTAACAAACATAATTAACAAAAATTAAGCTACTCATCCAAATCACTAACAAATACTCATTTTCCCCGCTAAACAAGAATGGTCATAATAGAGCTCTAATTCAGAAGTTTGACAAAAGTGATGACATCTGACTTAGGGAAACTCTGGTCAGATAATCTTATTTCCATAAGAGCTTCTGAGGTTGCTGAGCATGTATGATTTTTTGAATTCTAGCTGAAAGCATTGAGAGGAGGTGATTTTGTTTATCCCGTAGATTTCTTTTAGCACAGTTGTTTACTTTTTAAATTTTTGACCATGGTTTATTTCATGTACCAGATAGGTTATATTACTACTATAGTTATGATATTTTCTTACGCTAAATCTGTTGGTTGTTTCTTAAAATTGTGCAATAAAGGGAAACTTATGTTCACTTGCATTAGCATTTTCTTTTGTAGCTCTTATCATTCCACGTCTCCACATGTTACACTAGTTAAAAATGGTTGGATGTCCATGTTGACTCTCAAGTGATTTCTTCACTTTAAGCTCTGTAAAAACATATGAGTGTGTTCAACCTTCCGCAAAAGAAGAAGGTAGAACCAACTTCGGTTAAGTTGGAGATTAGCAAGAGTAGCATTACTCGATTTGGAATTGCCTTGTCAAATAAATTATGTCCCTATTTGATGACCCTTTTTTTAAAAAAAAAAACATTGTTTTGAATAGTGATTTTTTGGAGAATATGTGGTTAAAAAATAAGAAAAATTTTTGGATTTATGTGTAGAATATTTTATTATGTAAATGTGTAGTCGAAAATGAGTATGTAGAAAAAATGAGTTTTGAATATGGGATAAATAATTTTGATAAGCGTGTAAAAGAGCTGATATGATGTTTTGGGATTTTTATAATTGAAAGAGGGTGCTTCTAGTGCAGGAATTGAGTATGTATACACAGATACAAAAACTTTGTTTGGTCACTTTATATACTTTTCTATAACAAGAATGTTGTTGAAATTAAAGAACAAACAACTTACTTACGAATAAAAGCACGGTACAATAATGAAAATTAAAATCACATAAAGGTGGGTGAATAGGTGAATAATGCGGAACTAAAATTATCAATTAAAAGTAATAAATCACTTTTTAATCGTTCTAGATGCTTAATCAATCAAGTCAATTTTATCTTATATTGAATTGCCATAATAATAAACAAAGCAGTAAATAACACAAAATTTGTTGACGGAAAAAACCCTTAACTAGTTAAAAATTTCGGGAGTAAACCAGTAACCTTCACTATAGACAATAAGAACTTACAGTATGATCCAGCCTAGAAAATCCACTAGACTTGCTGATCTAACTCCTATAATTTTCAAGAGCCGTTAGAACGTACTTCACTCACACATGCTCCCGATCTTCTAGAATTGTCTATCTCATGTGGATCACCAAGAATACCTTGCTCTTGTATTATTCATGTACTTCTGGTCCAACCTCCCTCAATCTTCAACAATCTTTGAAAGCTATCAAGAAAGTACTTTCCTAGATATATTTAGGAAGTGTGTGCTTTGAATTATTAGAATTCGATGTTTTTTTCAATTTGTGGTTGATTAATCACAAAAATCAAATGTTTAATCTCAATATTTGGATGTGTTTTTGGATCTTAAAATGATATTATGAAGATGTAATATAATGATCAAGCACCCACCAAAAAGTACAGGCATTGGGTATTTATAATAATAGGTATATAAATAGTATAAGATAGAATTCTTGAAAATTGCGAACTATGGTTTCATGCATAACACCATCACTCGAGTGCAAGGCTAGCGACGGTGTGTCGCTCGAGCAAGAATCAGGCGACAATGATTCTGCTTTTTTCGCTCAAGCATCAACTAGGTAACAAACTAGCATAAAACAAGATACACCAGAACCACACAATATTAAAACAAGATACAAAAGAATCGATCCCAATTGAAAGTAAAAGTTGCAGAAAATTAAAATGAACACAAGACATGTTTTTGGCCTAAGTTTCGGAGGTTCGGTGACTAGATCTAACGCCTACATCCCCCGTTGAGCATCCAAATAATGGATATTGCTCGGTGGCACTAACAAGCCAAAAATATAGCAACAACAGTTACAAAATCTGTTCAAGAACACAAGATAAAAGGCTACAGACACTTATCTTTACAAAAGCCTTTACATCGATCTTTCCTCAAGCAGCTATGTACTCTGCTTCAGTAGAAGATAGGGCAACAACCTTTTGCAGTTGGGATTTCCAGCTTATGGCTATATCACACAAAGTAAAGAAATAAGCAGAACTGGACTTCGTATTGTCCCTATCCTCAGCAAAGTCAGAATTAGTAAAGTCCTTTAACACAATTCCTCTTTGATTAAACTTAAACACAAGTCCTAAATTTAAAGTTCCTTTGAGGTATCTTAAAAGCCATTTCAAAGCATTCCAGTGTTCTTCTCTAGGGTTACCCATAAACCTACTAAGTATACTAATACCATGTGCTAGGTCAGGTCTAGTACAAACCATAAGATACATCACAGAACCAATAACATTTGCATATGGAACTTTTGACATTCTATCAAATTTTCATCAGTTTTAGGACAGAAATCAGATGACAGTTTAAAATGATTAGAAAGAGGCAGTGTTACAGGTTTACATTCAAACATGTTAAATCTTTTCAAAAGTTTAACCATATAATCATGTTGATGCAAAAATAACATGTCCTTATCTCTATTTCTCAAAATTTGCATGCCAAGGATTTTCTTGGCTTGTCCAAAATCCTTCATATCAAATTCAGATTTTACCATACTTTTGTTCTCACCAATTTCAGCCTTATTGCAGCAAGCAAACAACATGTCATCAGCATATAGTAATAAGTGTAGAGAATTCTTACCTCCATTACCTTTATAATATAGACATACATCATAATTGCTTCTTTGAAAACCATGTTTCAAAACAAAAGTGTCAAACCTTTTATACCATTGATTGGGGGCTTGTTTGAGCCCATAGAGAGATTTCTTTAACAGGCAAACATCAATTTCTGGATTACCATTAACAAAACCAACAGGCTGTCTCATATATATTTTTTCATCTAAATCATCATAGAGAAAAGCAGTTTTAACATCTAATTGATCTAGTTCCCATTTAAATTGAACAACAAGGGCAAGTATGTATCTAATGGTGGTATATTTAACAATAGGAGAAAATATTTCAGTGTAGTCTACACCTTCTTTCTGGGTAAAACCTTTTGCTACTAGTCTAGCTTTATACCTTACACTGTTATTACCTCATTCACCTTCTTTTATTTTGAAAATCCACTTGCAGTCAATAAGCTTTTGGCCTTTAGGTCTTTTAACCAATTCCCAAGTTTTATTTTTAAGAAGAGAATTCATCTCATCATCCATAGCAGCCTTCCAACACACAGAATCTTTACAGTTTATAGCATCAACATAGGAGTCAGGTTCATTTTCAGATTTATCTTGATAATTAAATAGTGAAAAAACTCATCATTATCAAATCTAACAGGTGGTCTAATATGTCTTCTTTCCCTATCTCTTGTAAGTTAATAGTCATCAAGTGGTGGGTCAGGTAAATCAAATTGTTCTTCAGATTCAGAAATATTATCAATTTCAACGGGCAAATTATTATCATCAAGAACAGAATTATCAGCAGCAAGTGCAGGTGGTGCATCATTAATAACAGGAGACTCCACCTCAATTTGAACATCATTTTCATTCAAATTATTTTCCTTACCTTCTAGACATGGCATAATAGTTTCATTGAAGATAACATCTCTTCTAACAATCACCCTATAATCTTTTTCATTTTTAACCCAAAGTCTATAACCTTTAACATTTTCTCCATAACCCAAGAAAACATATTTAAGTGATATAGGTTCTAATTTTCCAATATTTTGATGAGCATATGCTGCACAACCAAATATTTTTAAATGAGAATAGTTAACAGGATTTTTAGACCACACAGTTTCAGGGACATCAAAATTTAAGGCACTAGTAGGTGTTTTATTTACAAGATATGCAGCAGTTTTTACAGCTTTCCCCCAAAACAGTTTAGGCAAACCAGAACTTAGGAGCATGCATCTTACCTTATTTAATAAAGTCATATTCATTCTTTCAGCTATTCCATTCTGCTGTGGAGTGTAAACTACTGTTTTGTGTCTCAAAATGCCATATTCTTTACAGAAATTATCAAACTCATAGTTGCAAAATTCCAAACCGTTATCAATTCTTAGGGTCTTTATCTTATGATCAGTTTGGTTTTCTATTTGTATTTTCCAATCCTTGAAAACAAAAAAAGTTTCATCTTTTGATTTTAATAAGAAAACCCAGATTTTTCTAGAAAAATCATCAATGATCAAAAGATAATATCTAAAACCAGATAGGGTACACACAGATGCAGGACCCCACAAATCAACATGCAGATATTCAAGTATTTGTTTGGATTTATGAGTTCCAGGTAGAAAAGGTAATTTAACTTGCTTTCCAATGACACTTGTTCACAAGCACCAAAGTCAACAAGATTTTGTTTTCCAAAAACTCATTTATTTAGTAAAGATTTCAAACTTTTCTTGCCAATATGGCCAAGTCTTTCATGCCATAGTTTGGACAGAATAAAACTGTCAGATAAGGCAGCAGCGGTTAAACCAAGTAAAGGTTTTGCATTCAAGAAATAAAGACCATGTCTCTTAGGGGTGCTTATGACTAAGTTAGAACCCCTAAGAATTTCAATATGTCCTTGACCCAATTTTATGTTAAACTCCATGTCATCCAACATTCCTAGAGACGCCAGGTTTCTCTCTAAATCAGGCACATATCTGGTTCCCTTTAAGAAGAGGACCTTCTCAGTTTCAAGAAGCAATTTAATAGTTCCTATTCCTTTTACTTTACTGGTCATATTATTTCCCATAATAACCTGCCCCCCAAAAGTGGCTTCAAAATCAAGAAAACAGTTTTTATTTAGACACATATGAAAAGAACAGCTAGAGTCCAATATCCACTCCTCACTCAGCTTCTTCTCATTATGAACAAGGACTAAACCATCTTCAGGGTCAATCTTATTATAGGTTAAGGCAGCATTCCCATCTATATTTATCACTAATGGAGTTCAACAAAACTACAGCCAATTGATCTTTTGAAATTTTTTCATCATAGTTGGCTAAGTCAATGGTCAATTTAGTAAACCTATTCAAGTTTTCATCCAGGTCAACAGAGGGATCCATTTTAAAGGAAAAAAGTTGTTTCAACAGAAAACATTTATTTGGGATAGTCTTAGTCACATATTTTGATTGAAGTTTAGCCCACAGTTCAGAAGCAGTTTTGGTTTCACCAATTTCTCTTACAACATTATCAGACAAGTATAAGAAAATAGTACTCCATGCAACCTTTTCAAGTTCAGTTTTTTTAGCAAGTAATAAGTCTGTAGGCCAGCTATTATTAAGAGCTCTAACTAATATCATTTGCATTAAGATAGCTTTCATCTTTTGGCACCATATATTAAAGTCACATTTACCATCAAATTATGGGAAATCAAACTTAGCAGAAGCCATGTTTCAAACAGGTATGATGCTTAAGTAGAAATTCAAGATAATGAAAGACAATCAGAGACTTATTACAACTTCAGCAACTTAGGAATCACAGTATAACACATAGTAATACAAGATATCAGGTAACAATCAAATGGGATTACTAAACCATATAGAACAAGCTCAATTAAAGATCACACAGAGATCACATTCTATGTTCACATATCACTCCAGCAAGATTCTCCAGAAAATACACTCAAACTTGATTTTATCTCAGATTCCAAGGGCCTCGCAGGAGCCATTGGACAAAGATTAGTTTCAAGGGGGTTTCAACGGTGTTTTGGTAAATCAAGGGTATGATCAAGAAACCCTAAAAGTATTGAAAGAATTTTACAGAAAATAGAGAAGAAGGATCTCACCCAGCGAGTTAATAAAAACTCGAATTCTTTAACTTACTTTTCAGCAATTCCAAAATTTTTGATCTACAATAGATCGAACCTTTCCTCGAAGATTCAGGTATCTTGTTCCTTTCAGTTCCAGGCTCTGATACCACTGAAAATGCCAGAACCACACAATATTAAAACAAGATACAAAAGAATCGATCCCAATTGAAAGTAAAAGTTGCAGAAAATTAAAATGAACACAAGATATGTTTTTGGCCTAAGCCCCGGAAGTTCGGCGACCAGATCTAACGCCTACATCCCCCGTTGAGCATCCAAATAATGGATATTGCTCGGTTGCACTAACAAGCCAAAAATATGGCAACAACAGTTACAAAATATGTTCAAGAACACAAGATAAAAGGCTACAAACACTTATCTTTACAGAAGCCTTTAGATCGATCTTCCCTCAAGCATAAAATAGGCCAGATCTCAAAGTTCCGCCTAACATCTCATTCACTACCCGAATCAAAAAATATTCAGCACTCAAAACACTCAAAGAATCCTCACTTCACACCAAACAGAAGAAAATTTAAGAGAATATACAATTTACACGATTATTCACTGAAGAATGTAAACCCTAGAATGAGATTATTCTCTCATACAGACGAGAGTGCCAAAAAACAAAGAGCCAAAAGAGAGAAATCAATAATGATCCAAAATGAGGCGTTTCATCGAAGATTGAGAGTCGAAGACTCTAGAATCTCATCCAATGGTAAGTAGCATGCCAAATGTCAACAATTCAACCATTGTCTCATAATAATAAAAGTGTCATTTCCAGAAACACGATTTTAGTAATGAATTGTTGGAAGCACATATCATCAGCCAGGTCACGAGTTCGAGATTTAACAGTTTTCTTCTTCATCTCGTTAGGTTGTTTCCAACAATTATCATCATACCTACTAAACGAGTTGTATAAGAATCAACTACCTACTAAATGAGTTTAGCCATGTATGACAACCTTTATTTCAAAATTCTTTATTCAATATACTCATTTTCAACCACATATTAACGTAATAAAATATTTTGCACGAAAATACAAAATTTTTCCTTACTTTTTAGCCACACCTTATCTGAGGGTCCGTTTGATTGCAATGGTGGAAAATTGGTGAAAAGAAAATGATTTCCAAGGAAAATAATTGCCTAAAAAATGTTTTGCAGGGAATAAATGTGTTTGATTGGTATAATTTTTCACCCGAAAATTTTTAAAATTTTTCATTCGTTTGGCTTTGTTTTACATGGAAAGTATCTATTAAAGTAATAATTTTTTCCACAATTGATTATAAAATCTGTTTCCATTGACAAAAAGTTAATAAAAAGGGGAAAAAAAAATTGTTTCCTAAAAGATCATTTTTTTCATTAAAGTTTAGTATTTGTTTGACTTTACTTTACATGGAAATTATCCATTAAAGTGAAAGTTTGTTTTACCATTGAATATGACATTTGTTTCCATTGAAAAAAATAAAAAAATAAAAATTCAGCAACCTGGAAAACAGTCTTTTCAACCAAAAACAAGAAACATAAGAATATGCGAATCTAGAATACAAACGCGACTTTAGTTCAAAAAATTTGAGTGCAGTTACAAGGTACTGAACAAAACCAGGGACACCTAACTTCGTAGAAAAATGCTATTTGTACATTAGGGGGTACATAAGTTTATGGACACCGTTATATACATCCCGATCACTTTAGCACCTCCCAACCTTGTATTTCGTGCCACAATCAATTGTCAACCACTTTCTTCCTCAACTCCACCATCCTCCTGAGAGAGAAATCAAACGAAAATGGCGTCTTCGTCAGACCAAAATCCATTCTTACCGGCTATGGAGCACCTCCCCTCCGCTCTCATAGCCACCATCATGACCAAGCTCGACATCCGCTCCATCCAGTCACTCGCATCCACGTGTAAGACCTTCCGCCCCACCCCAGACAAAGTTAGTGGACTCGGAGTGTGACGTGCGCCAATGATGGATACCAACTAAAAGTTGGACCCACCACCAAGGCTACGACAATGTGAAACATATAAATTATTTTAATAAAAATTTCGGCATTATCTCCCGTGTATTCTGGACTAACCAACCTGTAAACACTTTCATACAACTCCCAACAATAGTACCATGCCCATAATAACTCATAAATATATAACACAGTATAGAGATAAGCCGAATTCCCATTACTTTTACAACGAAAATAACATCAACTCTACATATGGATACAAATACATAGCGAGCCCATCTGACTATGTACAAGTGACGTGCCATGACACACAAAAGTGCACGTGTCCCAAAACACTGACTACATGCCCTAGAAAAAGAGTCATACTAGCTTAATTCGTCGGTGGTCCAAAATCCAGGCTCAACTCCACCAGATGCCCAAAACTCAACTGCCACCTGATAAGAAAATAGTGGGAAAATATATGAGTTGATAACTCAGTGAGTGGAGAAGTTTCGAAATAATTATACATTTCAATCTACAAATTTTTATCGACAAGAAGTGGAAAATCAATTAACAGTTCATAATATAGCATCAGATAGTATAAATCACCATATGAGTCTTTCTTGCAATACCGAAACATATCCTCTGGTAGTCATAATAAAATCATCAATATAATTACAAAGTATTTCCAGTGGAACTTCATTTTTATTGGGCCCTTGGCACATCTACTAGGCATTTGATAAAGTTGTGTACAAAATCAACATCAATAATCATTAATCAACTGACATATTCGAGTGACCCATCCTCATATGATCATTTGAGGCACATCCCCTGACAACCCCCATGATCGCTGAGGAAATATCACACCCAAGGTATCAATAATCATCATATCACAACAACAAAGTCAAGTGGCAGTTCCTTCCGTGATCACCAAAGGCACATCCCCTGACAACCCTCATGATCACCCTGGAAGTACCCCACCCTCCCGTGATCACCAAAGGCACATCCCCTGACAACCCTTGCGATCACCCGAGAGGTCTCACTTTCAAGTTCACAAATAATTCACACACAATATTTGAATTCAACATATATTATAGTGAAAGAACATTTTCATACTAATAATGTAATTGAAACAATAATCCGCAGAATAGCATAAAATGTATAATAATATAATTACTTATTAATACTTGAAAGATATTTAAGTTTTGTTTCCACTCACAGACTATTTACGGAACGATGGGGTTGGTTGGTATGCTGTCTCGATCTCTGCGCTACCTCCTGCTATAACGATAAATTTATTCGGATCAAAACTCAATTCACAGCCTTAACAATAACAATAGGATAACAATTGCACTTCTCTTTGCCAATTTACCCACCAATTACCAAATATGTCATATTTATTACTTACTCACCTTATACACATATACAACCCCCATATATACTTTAATTCAATACCTAAACTTCCATTTTATCATGTAACTTCACTAAACTTGTAAAATGTGAGAAACCCCAAGTTTGACAAAAACAGCACTAAAATTCCAAAATTTAGAAATCTGTCACCTGTTTTAATATGCTGAAAATTACTGCAAACCATTGACAAAAATAGCACTTTTTGAAACTAATTTCAAAAATAGCCTTTGCTCATGACTTAGTCCGAAAATTGCCAAAAAATGGAAAATTCCAACCTCAAATCCCTAATTTAAGTATTTAACATCATATACTCAAAAGAAAATCAAGGAATATGCTATAATTTCACAAACCCACATCCAAGTTTCTACTTTCTTCAACTACAATATGCAATTAATCATTTATTTGTCATACTCCACTTTAAAACTTCAAATAATTATCCATAACTTCTCATTTTTGGCTCAATTTCGAATTTAGGGGAAATTTTCATAAACCCTAAAATCTAATACCACTCTTAAGTATGTAAAATTTATGCTTACCTTTAACAATTGACAAAGGAATTGAAAATTGTAGCCTAATTTCCTCCCATTTCCTTTCTTTCCTTCTTTTTTTTCCCTTTTCTTTCCCTTTCTTTCTCTCTTTTTCCCTTCTTTGGCCCGTCTCTGTTTCTTCTCCCAAGTATTGAAAGAATTTTGGGTTGAAAAGTCAAAGATAAGGGATAACTATGGCCCAATTGCAAAGGTAAATCCTCAAGTTCCTACCAAATCCTATTTAGTCCTCCCATTTCTAATAATGTAAAGTAACTCCCTAAATTTCTTTATATATATTTTTTAACCCTCCAAATATTATTAATTACCAAGTAGTCCCCGTTAAAATTATTTTTTTCCAATTTAATCCTTAAACTGACACGCCCCACCCCAGACAAAGTTAGTGGACTCGGAGTGTGACGTGCGCCAATGATGGATACCAACTAAAAGTTGGACCCACCACCAAGGCTACGACAATGTGAAACATATAAATTATTTTAATAAAAATTTCGGCATTATCTCCCCTGTATTCTGGACTAACCAACCTGTAAACACTTTCATACAACTCCCAACAATAGTACCATGCCCATAATAACTCATAAATATATAACACAGTATAGAGATAAGCCGAATTCCCATTACTTTTACAACGAAAATAACATCAACTCTACATATGGATACAAATACATAGCGAGCCCATCTGACTATGTACAAGTGACGTGCCATGACACACAAAAGTGCACGTGTCCCAAAACACTGACTACATGCCCTAGAAAAAGAGTCATACTAGCTTAATTCGTCGGTGGTCCAAAATCCAGGCTCAACTCCACCAGATGCCCAAAACTCAACTGCCACCTGATAAGAAAATAGTGGGAAAATATATGAGTTGATAACTCAGTGAGTGGAGAAGTTTCGAAATAATTATACATTTCAATCTACAAATTTTTATCGACAAGAAGTGGAAAATCAATTAACAGTTCATAATATAGCATCAGATAGTATAAATCACCATATGAGTCTTTCTTGCAATACCGAAACATATCCTCTGGTAGTCATAATAAAATCATCAATATAATTACAAAGTATTTCCAGTGGAACTTCATTTTTATTGGGCCCTTGGCACATCTACTAGGCATTTGATAAAGTTGTGTACAAAATCAACATCAATAATCATTAATCAACTGACATATTCGAGTGACCCATCCTCATATGATCATTTGAGGCACATCCCCTGACAACCCCCATGATCGCTGAGGAAATATCACACCCAAGGTATCAATAATCATCATATCACAACAACAAAGTCAAGTGGCAGTTCCTTCCGTGATCACCAAAGGCACATCCCCTGACAACCCTCATGATCACCCTGGAAGTACCCCACCCTCCCGTGATCACCAAAGGCACATCCCCTGACAACCCTTGCGATCACCCGAGAGGTCTCACTTTCAAGTTCACAAATAATTCACACACAATATTTGAATTCAACATATATTATAGTGAAAGAACATTTTCATACTAATAATGTAATTGAAACAATAATCCGCAGAATAGCATAAAATGTATAATAATATAATTACTTATTAATACTTGAAAGATATTTAAGTTTTTTTTTACACTCACAAACTATTTACGGAACGATGGGGTTGGTTGGTAAGCTGTCTCGATCTCTGCGCTACCTCCTGCTATAACGATAAATTTATTCGGATCAAAACTCAATTCACAACCTTAACAATAACAATATGATAACAATTGCACTTCTCTTTGCCAATTTACCCACCAATTACCAAATATGTCATATTTATTACTTACTCACCTTATACACATATACAACCCCCATATATACTTTAATTCAATACCTAAACTTCCATTTTATCATGTAACTTCACTAAACTTGTAAAATGTGAGAAACCCCAAGTTTGACAAAAACAGCACTAAAATTCCAAAATTTAGAAATCTGTCACCTGTTTTAATATGCTGAAAATTACTGCAAACCATTGACAAAAATAGCACTTTTTGAAACTAATTTCAAAAATAGCCTTTGCTCATGACTTAGTCCGAAAATTGCCAAAAAATGGAAAATTCCAACCTCAAATCCCTAATTTAAGTATTTAACATCATATACTCAAAAGAAAATCAAGGAATATGCTATAGAATATAGAAGGGAAAAAGAGAGAAAGAAAGGGAAAGAAAAGGGAAAAAAAAGAAGGAAAGAAAGGAAATGGGAGGAAATTAGGCTACAATTTTCAATTCCTTTGTCAATTGTTAAAGGTAAGCATAAATTTTACATACTTAAGAGTGGTATTAGATTTTAGGGTTTATGAAAATTTTCCCTAAATTCGAAATTGAGCCAAAAATGAGAAGTTATGGACACCGTTATATACATTCCGATCACTTGTAGCACCTCCCAACCTTGTATTTCGTGCCACAATCAATTGTCAACCACTTTCTTCCTAAACTCTACCATCCTCCTGAGAGAGAAATCAAACGAAAATGGCGTCTTCGTCAGACCAAAATCCATTCTTACCGGCTATGGAGCACCTCCCCTCCGCTCTCATAGCCACCATCATGACCAAGCTCGACATCCGCTCCATCCAGTCACTCGCATCCACGTGTAAGACCTTCCGCTCCTGCGCCGCCCACATCCTGTCTTTCGTCCCCACCTTCCACCTTTTTGTAAGATATAATCATATACTTGGTATGAGTTTTTTTTCTTTTACCCTAGCTTGCGGTTTATATGTTTCAATTCTGATTTTATTTTCAGGATATAGCGCCGTCCATGGATTTGTTGAGACCTTTGTTACCTTCAAACCCATACTTGAGGAGCCTAAAGGTGGATTGCACACGCCTTGATGATTCCTCCCTCGATTTCCTGATTCGTCCCTCTTTGCAAGAGCTTTGCCTCTATAATTGCGCCGACTGCAGCGGCAAGCTTCTCTCTCTGCTTGGTCGCCAGTGCAAAAACCTTCGGTTCGTTTCTTATTCTTTATTTTCCGGTTGAAATTTTGTCTCGTAGATACTTATGTGTTGATCTGTATTTTGTAGCGATTCATAATTTTTTTTTTAAGGTCAAAACTATTTACTTGGTGCCATTGCTGTTTGTTATAATATTTCTTAATGTTTTCATCTTTGCGTATGAACATTCTTAACTTGGGTGTTTTATAGGATGCGAAGTGGAAAATGTGTTACTTCCTTTTTTGTTTTGATTTTTTGTGTGTTTCAGGTTTCTGTACTTAAGTTCAGTGGCGGAGAAAAGGGGGAGATCCATTGATGTACTGGATCTAGAGGAAATGCTCAGTGGTTGCACTCATTTGGAAGTAAGGATTCACTGCATGAGTGACTAGGATAATTATTACTAACTAATATGGCAAATCCTTGACTCGGATGTAAGAATTTGGAAATATATTTGAAATCACATTTTTCACGAGGTTTTTATATTGTTCTGAAGGTAGAGTAATTTGGAGTTCACTATTGTTTAGGTATGCTTGTAGATTTTAAATCAATCAGCGTGGCTCACTAGATATATGTCCATTCTTTTAGGACTACAGTATCAGAAATATTCATGTTCATATCCGTTGGCAACAGAAATATTCACGTTCGATATCCTTAGGCTATGGAAATCTTCATGTTCGATAGCCCTACCATTTCTTACATGCAAGAATCAATATAAATCATGACATTGCAGTCTAAAAGATTCTGATTGAACTATTCACAGTTTACATGTATTTTAGGCTTGAATTTATCCTTGATATGGTAACATGTATAGATCTTAATATCTTATTGTTAATAATCCTTTTGACGTCAAAAGGGATTAAGTTCATGCATGCACTCTATTATGTTAAGCAAAGAAACACGTCTTTCTGTGATATCCTTCATATAAGGTTTTTTCATTAGTCTAAATGAATTGGTTGCGTATTACCTTTTGTTTATATATGGAATTTCATTTATTCTTGCTAACCCTGATTTTTTGTCTTATAGACACTGATCCTGATGTTTGACGTGTCAATATTTCTGCGTCATAATTTTGCTCGTGTTTGGGCTCTGGCCACCGGGAGACTTATTTCGCTTGAAATAGGGTATATTTCTTCAGTAATGGTGACTGAATTGCTTAGCCCTTCTCTGGGACTGCATCAATCATCTTATCATGTTCAGCCATCCATATTACCAAATCTACAAAAATTATGCCTTTCAGTGGACTATATTACTGACACCATGGTCAGTACGATATCTAAATGCCTTGTATGCTTGACCCATCTGGATCTTCGTGACTCGCCTATAATCGAACCAAGAATGGCATTCGATCTCACCAACTCTGGCCTTCAGCAAATTAATATACATGGGAAACTGAAACACCTTTCTTTGGTACGAAGTCAGGAGATTGCCCCTACTTACTTCAAGCGTGTTAATGATCTTGGTATACTCCTCATGGCTGACAAATGCTCGGCCATGGAAAGTATTTGTCTTGGTGGCTTTTGCCAGGTGACAGATACAGGTTATAAAACAATTTTACATTCTTGCTCCAAGTTGTGTAAGCTCAGGGTGTTTCATGGGACTCATCTGACCGACCTAGTTTTTCATGACATTTCTGCGACATCCCTTTCACTTACTCATGTTAGCCTAAGATGGTGTAATCTTTTAACAAATTTGGCTGTTGCGCGCTTGGCTACCAATGGAGATCTTAGCTTTCTTGACTTGAGGGATTGCAGAAACCTTGGTGATGAAGCTCTAAGAGCAATCGGTACTCTTCCCAAGTTGAAGACATTACTTATAGATGGTTGTGATATAAGTGATATAGGATTGTCCTACTTAGGCAGGGGTTCAACGAATTCTCTTGTTTCCTTGTCTGTGAGAGGGTGTAAACGACTTACTGACAGATGCATTTGTTCCCTGTTTAACGGCTCTTCTAATAAGGAAATTAGAGAATTGGACCTGTCAAATCTTCCTAACATCTCTGATGCTGCTGTGCTTCTGCTTGCAAAAACTCGTATTCCAATATTTGAGCTCCGAATGAGACGATGTCCTCTCATAGGTGATACTTCTGTCATGGCATTAGCCTCTATGCAGATTGACGAGACTGTGTGGCACGGCAATCGCTTGAGATTGTTGGATCTTTATAACTGTGGGGGTATCACTCAGCTTGCATTTCGGTGGTTCAAGAAGCCTTATTTCCCAAGATTGAGATGGTTGGGAGTAACTGGATCTGTGAATAGAGACTTGGTTGATGCTTTAGCAAGAAGTAGACCATTCTTGCACGTTGCTTGCCGTGGTGAGGAGCTTGGTACAGACCAATGGGATGATTTGGATGATATTTACATGCAAGACGAGGAAGTTGATTTTTTTGAACAGTGGCTTCTTGGAGCAGAAAGTGAGAGAGATGATGAAATGGAAGATGATGTGGGCCTTGCAGAGCTGTTGGAGTGATGAGTGGGATTCTGGTGTTGATGTTAAATTATAGCAACTGATCCTTCCAGTACTCGTGCTAGTTGTGTTGTATGCAATGTGAACTGTTTTATGTAATGATATCACAGTATTCTTCTATTTGTTAATAGTATTGTTAGCTTGTTTTAAATGGTCAAAAACATTTTGAAGCTGGCTTTGATTGCCCATGTAATTATTATTGTAGAACTTGGTTGTTTTCCTGTTAAGCGATCACCTAAGGTTATTTTATCAGGCATTTTATACGCTGGAGGCCAAATTTCTGAACAAACCAAACTTCGATGATGTGCTACCGGGAACATTTAAATTGATTGTAAAAATCCTTGATAAGAGACTGCAAGTGAAAATAATGTATCTTTCATTGTTGCAAGTATAAAAAGTTTTAAGTTTCAATAGAAGGTAGAAGACTTGGACGATTATTTTTATAGAGGCTTATTATTTTCACTTTCCTGTAGTTTTGGAGTTATAATTTGAAGCACTGTGTGAATAAGAAGCAACTTCTTTTTCTTTTCTTCAAAGGGTACTGCTTAGTTACATTTGATTTGAGACGAGTTGAAAGCTAATGCTATTTATACATGAGTTATAAAAAGTTTTACAGATAGATCAGGTGTTAGAAGAGAGTGATAAGTTTTTTTTTTTTAGATTCTGATTCAATTATATTTTATCACATCATATCTAACACTAGTATGTTAGAGCTTCTTCAAGAGATTCTTTAAACATGAGATACTCTCTATTTTAAAGAGTCAACATTTAAAATCACACTCCAAAAGACTCTTTAAATTAACATTTTAATTTAGAGAGTGAGTTTGACTCTCTAAATTTGAAGAGTCAAACTCACTCTCTATAATTAAATGCATTCAAAGTGTTTCAATTTTCAATGTAGGAAAACAATAAAATAATTTAAAGAAAAGCTAGTTAAAATAAAAGATAAAGATAAATAATAAATATCTTTTTGGAGTAGTAAAATTAAATGTTAAATATTTTAAAATTTTAATTCTCTAAATTTATAAATGGTCTCCAAATGATAGATTATGCTCTTTAAAATAAAGAGTTCATTGAAGATGCTCTTAGTGGTGATGTATATATAGCACAATCGTTGAATGTTTCAGATTTTATTAAAAAGATAAAACTCTAAATTTCTCACATAGCTTACAACTTACCTTTATACCCTTGACAAACTAAGGGGCAACTTTGGCTGAAGAATTGAAGTCATCGTTTACGTGCCCCAAGCTCCTAGCTTGCAGATTTTATCTCTTTCCAATGATATTGACATGCTCGATAGCATTTCAAATTTATCAAATGGGAGAATTTGTGCTTTTTGGAACTTGTGGGACGTAAATTGGAGGTATAAAATGAAACTATAGTTTCGTCTTTGATGCTGTCTTAGGGTATGTTTGGTAAAAATTCTCATTTTCAACAGTAAATCAATTCTCATTTTCAACCACACATTCTTCAATAAAATAATATTTTCTATCACATCAATAATCTTATCTTCTTTTTCAACCACACATTTCCCATCATATTACTATTCAAAATCAATTTTTCTCCCAAAAAATCCCTACCAAACACACACTTAATCTAATCTAATACAGTTCCCCCAATATGAAATATAAATATATCGTCGTTATCACATGGATTGAATTGATAATATGTAGAAGTGGAAATATCATCATGCACTACTATTTTAATAAAAATTCTGTTTTTACATTTTCCGTTATTTTTCACCAAATATACTGTAATATTTGTAGTATATTTGAAAATTATAAATTCTAAGCAATTCTATATTTAGGCACCGTTTGGTAGCCATTATTCTAGAAAAAAATGTATTCTTTGTGTCAAATCACACTTTTTTTGTGGTTGAAAATGAAGGAAAAGTTATTGATGTGATGGAAAATATTATTTTATTGATGAATGTGTGGTTGAAAATGAGTAGAAGAATGAGAATGAAAAAAAGAATGGTTACCAAACGGTGCCTTAATATAATACATCATTAAATTCATCCCACAAATCCACCTTACCATAATTCACCCCCAACCCCAATTGACCCAAACCCTCGCTTTTACCCTTTCTAGAACAGAAGCTAGAATCCTGTAAATCAAAAGCAAGAAATATTCATAAAAACCAAGAAATATGCGATTCATATATCTATCAATGAATACACCATATTTTCCGTCCAAAAAATCATATATGCGCTCTACATTCGAATTTCGAAATGTTAGACGGAACAACTATCTATATTGCATTGATGTCCGTTTTAAGTTATGGCTGGCTAGTTTCGTTTTGGATACTTTTTAATGAATGTTAGGGTCCGTTTGATTGCAATGGTGGAAAATGGATGAAAAGAAAATGTTTTACTGGAAATTGTAATTAATTGTGTTTGATTTGTATAATTTTCCATGGAAAATGTTGAAAATTTGGTGTCCATTTGACTTCGTTTTTTATGGAATTTGTCCTTTAAAATAATAATTTTTTCTACTATTGAGTCTAAATTTCTTCACATTGTCAAAAAAAATTTTTGAAAAAAAAAATTTTGAAAAAAAAAAATTTACCATACCGATTATCATTCGTTTGACTTTATTTTGCATGAAAATTGTCGATAAAAGTGAATTTTTTTTTTTTTTTTTACCATTGTGTCTAGAATTTATTCTCATTGTAACAAAGAAAAAAAAAGGGTGAAAAATGTTCATCAAAGGGTTGTACCTAAAAAAAGGGAGGAAAACATTTTCCGAGGAAAATTCCGCATATCAAACAGTCAAAAAAGTGAAAGTAGGAAAATATTTTCCTACTTCCTTGGAAAACTTCGCCAATCAAACGGAGCCTTAGTTGATTTTTGTCGCAATACATTGATGCATTTTAAGCTCGATAGTAATAGTATCGCATCGTTTTAATCAATTATTGTTGCACAAATTTGTCACATTCGATATTATCAATTCTGACTTTCATCTCTTATTCTCACAAGAAGATATAATTTTAGATTGGATAGGTATATTATCCACATCAGTTGTTGTGACTGGTTTAAATTTCATGTTGAGAATGAGGTCATATGTGAACTAATATAATAATCGTGTTACAAATTATATTGTCGGGAGAGATTCAAACATATAAACACACTACAAAATAATTCTTCTCACAAAAGCAAATAAGTAAAATACATTTCTTGATAATTCTATATGCTGAAAATATTCTAAAAAAATCACACCAAACCACAAGAACACAAGTAATTATTTTACGTGGAAAAACTTCCCCGATGTGAGAAATAAAACCCACTAGACCCAATCCAGTCAAAACCTCTACTATAAATCAAATAATAGGTACACAAAGTCTTCTCTAATCATAACTAGAGGTTACAACATATACTTCTTCAAGATAACAAAGATCTTGGCAAAACAATATGAAATAGGAAAAATATACCAACAAATCCAATTACTATCCATGCACATTAACCAATGTTCCAGAACTCAAAATCCGATCTCCACTGTTTAGATTGTAGTTCCATGTCTTGTGAACCTCTCCTCCAAATTGCAGCTTGATTGGACCACATATGACTCGGGATCAGAGCTTTGATCAAATCTAGGAACAGAAAAAAAATTGTTTTCCTTTCTTTTCAAAAACGGGTTGAACTCCAATTTTCTCCAACCTTCTTGTATTTATATTCATCATTAAGGTTAACAACTTAATGGACTTTGGGCTATAATATAAAATCCCAAATATGGGCTTTCCTCCTCATAAGAGAAAATAACCCAACAAATCTCCCCCTTTGACTATGGTGAGGAATTTGACATTTTAGCAATTGAACAACAATCTTCGAGCTTTTTCTATGGTATTGTCTTCATCAACATATCAGAACCATTATAATCGGTATGAACTTTGATGTGAGCACGGAGTCGAGCACTTCAAAGTCAAGCTCGGGAAAGGATCCATTTATTATCGAAGGAGGTCCAATGACACGGTAGAAAGCAAAGCGGGTTAAAGAGGCGATGAGATTGCTTGCTCAAGTTACGGTGGATGAAATGTCGAAGTTAACAAGCAAGAGAACAAGTTTCATGTTGGGCTCGGAAGAAGAAATCAAATGGATCAAAATGATTCAAGTAGGGTACGAGGAAAATGTATGGGACAGCTATGCGGTCGCATAGTTGTCTGTCGCATGCCCCTTTACCGAAACTCCAAATGGTAGTTTCAGCTGATCTATGCTACCGCATAGATTTACACTGATTTACACGATGCGGTCACATAGTTCATTTTGGACGCGAATTTTTTCAATTTTCGCGTAATCTTCTATTTAAGTTAAAACTCTATTTTGTAATATCTTTTGCTTTTATTTTTTTTGGGCTTAATTCCTTTTTAGCTAGGTTTTATGGGTTCTCTATAAATAGAACTCATTCTTTTCATTGTAGGACACAACACTATTATTGAGATTTATTGAGAGGCAAATTTGCTTTCGAATTCTTGTTCTTCGTTGGACAAATCACAAATTTATCAAGATTCTTCTTGTGGCGTTCAAATCAACTAGGTGAGATTCTCAAATATTCAATCACTTGGTGAGATCAAGTGGTGGCAATGAGGAGGAGAAATAGGGAACGATCGATCAATACATGGGAGGACTTGAAAGCTATGCGGAAAAGGTTTGTACATAATTACTACTACCGAAAGCTTCATAAAAAACTACAAAGCCTCTACCAAGGATCGAAGAGTGTGGAAGACTATGGCCAGGTTTTTGAACGGGTTGAATCGGGGCATAGCTAACGTAGTGGAGTTGCAACACTATATAGAATTAGAAGACACATGGCTATGAAGGTGGAGAGGCAATTGAAGAGGAAGGAGACCACTAGGTCACTCATCCGTAAAATCGAAGTGGGACAACAACAAAGGAGATGTGGCTATTTTTGGTGATAAATTGAATTGCAAAAGAAAAAAGAAGAAAATGCTAGAAATAAAATGGAATATTAGCCATCAAGGAGTCAAGACATCAAATACTTTAGGTATTTAGGGTCAGATCACATCGCTTCTCAATATCCAAACAAAAGAGCGATGATTCTAAGGGATAATGGAGAGGTAGTGAGTGAAAGTGAGAGTGATTATGAAGGAATGTCGGAATTGGAGGAGGCTAGTGATGGAGGCAGAGTGGAATATGTTGTTGATGAGCTATTGGTCATGAGGCGAGAGTTTAACACTCAAATGATGGCGAACGACTTAGAAAAATTGGGATTAACTATGCTTAAACACACTAGGCCCTATAGGTTACAGTGGTTGAATAAATGTGGGGAAGTTAAGGTGAATAGAAGGGTGTTAATAAATTTTTCAATTGGTAGTTATCATGACGAAGTATTGTGTGACATAGTACCTATGCATGCGGGTCATATCTTGTTGGGAAGACCATGACAATACAATATGAAGGTGATACATGATGGGTATAAAAATATGTATAGTTTTGTTAAGAGTGGAAAGTCTATTACACTTGCACTATTAACACCGGTCCAAGTGTATGAAGACCAAATCAAACTGAAAAATGAGGAAGAAAAGAGATGGAAAGAGTTAGAGAAAAAGAGAGAAAATAATGAATTGGCAAGTAAGAGAGAAAATAGTGAGGTGGCTAAAGGAGAGAACAAAAGAGAAGAGCCATATGAGAGAAAAGAGGAGGGGTCTTCCGAGATGAGAGAAAGGTCGAGAGCAAATTTCTTTGCAAAAAGGAGTGAGTTAAAAAGAGCGATAGTGGAGAGACAACAAATGATTTTGTTAATGTACAAGGAGTCACTCCTCAATTTTGAGGAATCTAACTCACCTCTCTCTAACTTGGCTATTTCTTTATTGCAAGAATTTGGACCTTATATCTTTATCATAAAGTATTATCCTAAAACGTCAAAAGGGCGAATAAAAAACTGTGCTTTAGTTTATTGTGATTTTACTTTTATTTTGTTATTATTTAAATTTATAGTAAATATATTTAGTTTGTTTTAGATTTATTTCTAGTAAGATATAAATATATATTGAATTAATGGCATAAAAGTAAATACTAGATAGGAAAAAAAAATATACGCGAAACCGGCGGTTTAAAATCGGACCAAACCGTTAGGTTTAGATTTGAGTTTTTTTCAAACTGGTCAAAATGGTTTGATTTAGGTTTGAGTTTTTCTCAAACCGGTCAAAACGGTTTGGTTTGAAAATTTGTCAAAAACCGCAAAAAGGGGACCGCTTACACCCCTAATTGTTCCATGTGTGAATTGTTGGTTAGAGAAGCACAGAGTGGGGGATTAATGGGTCACTTTGGGGTTGCAAAGACTAGAGATGTTAGGGGAACATTTTTATTAGCCTAAAATGAGGATTGATGTAGAATGAACTTGTGATTGATGCATAACTTATAAACAGGCCAAGTCTAAGGTTCTACCCCACTAATTATATACTTCTTTACTCGTTCCTAGCGAACCTTGGGTTGATATCTCCTTTATTTTGTTTTAGGTTTACCTAGGACTAAAAGGGGTCGGGATTCAATATTTGTAGTGGTCAATAGGTTTTCTAAGATGACGTATTTCATTCTATGTCATAAAATCGATGATGCCACTAACATAGCTGATTTGTTCTTTAAGGAAATAGTGTGTTTACACGGGGTCCCTATGAGTATAGTGTCAGATAGAAATATTAAATTTGTTAGTCACTTTTGATGGGTTTTGTAGGGTAAGTTAGGCACAAAATTGTTGTTTTCTACTACATGTCACCCACAAATCGATGGGCAAATCGAAGTAGTAAATAGGACTATGATTCAATTATTGCGCACTGTGGTTAATAAAAATTTGAAAAGTTGGGAAGAATGCTTACCTTTCGTTGAGTTTGCATGCAATAGGCTATACATTTGAACCTCGTGATTGGGTTTGGGTGCATTTTTGAAATGAGTGCTTTTCATAGCAAAGGAAATCAAAGTTGCAGTCACGGGGAGATGGACCGTTTCAAGTTTTCGAGAAAATTAATGACAATGCATACAAGCTGCATCTTCCTAGTGAGTATAATGTTTCGGCTACTTTTAATGTATCTGATCTCTCTCTCTCTTTGATGCATGTATAAATTCGAGGACGATTCCTTTTGAAGAAGGAGGGAATGATGTGAGCACGGAGTTGAGCAAGTCAAAGTCAAGCCTAGGAAATGATCCGTTGATTATCGAAGGAGGACCGATAACCCGATCGAGAGCAAAGCGGGTGAAAGAATCGATGTGATTACTTACTCAAGCTACAGTGGATGAAATGTCGAAATTAACTATCAAGGGAACAAGTTTCATGTTGGGCTCAGAAGAAGAAACTAGATGAATTAACATGATTCAAGCAACGGACGAGGAAGCTATTTGGGATAACTATGCAGTCGCATAGTTGTCCAGCCCCTTTATCGAAACTCCAAAGGGGAGTTTCAGGTGATCTATGAGACCGCATAGTTTATTCTGGTCGTCAATTTTTCCTAATTTTGCGCAATCTTCTATTTATGTTAAAACTCTATTTTGTAATATCTTTTGCCTTTTTTTTTTGCTTAATTTCGTTTTTAGCTAGGTTTTATTAGGGTTGGGCAAAATGTCCGAACCGAACCGGAACCGAACCGAACCGAGTGGGTTTTCTTAACTTAAAAACCCGAAGAACCGAGAACCGAAAATTTTTGGTTCGGTTCTCGGTTCTAGACCTCGAACCGAAGAACCGAATTTTTTTTATAAATTAATTTATTTTATTTTTTCTAAACAAATTAACAATTTTTTGTATATATATTTTATATATATATATATATATATATATATATATATATATATATATATATATATATATATATATATATATATATACAGAAATAATCTAATGAGCACCGGTGCTCATCTTATCCTAAGCACCGATGAGTTGGCACATTAATTCATTGGTGGATAAAGATTTTGTGAGTTCCAATCCACCAATGAATTAATGTGCCAACTCATCGGTGCTTAGGATAAGATGAGCACCGGTGCTCATTAGATCATTTCTGTATATATATATATATATATATATATATTCTTTAACTTAACACTAGTTTAATTTTGGGCTAGTTTGTAGTTTTGTTTTTATTTCATATTGGATTTAGTTTAGATTGGGTTTGATTTCAGTCTTGGGCTAGGCTTTAGTTGATATTTTAGCCATTCATGATTGGGTTTAGGGTTTAGTTGCTAAGATCGAACTTCGTATTTGTATCTACTTCTTGTTATTAAGCCCCTGTTTGGCCAGCATTCTCGTGAAGAAAAAATGAAGAATTGGACCCTTTTTTTCAAATTAGTGGGCCCCTCCCTCTCACAGGTTGGTCAAATATTTCGGCTGGCCCCATGTCTAACGGTAAGAAAATTTCTAGAAATGGGAAAAAATGCCCTCCAAACAGGGGCTAATATTAGTATCTATTTTCAGGTGTATTTATGTAGTATTATTTTAAATATTAAAAAATTTAATTATAGTATGGAACCGACGGTTCCATTTACTAAAGAACCGAAAATTTTTGGAACCGAAAAAAACCGAACCGACCCGCTCCCTCCCCTAGGTTTTATGGGCTCTCTATAAATATGACTCATTCTTTTCATTGTAGGACACAACATTATTAGTGAGATTTATTGAGAGGCAAATTTTCTTTCGAATTCTTGTATTTCGTTGGACAAATCACGAACTTATCAAGATTCTTCTTGTGGCGTTGAAATCAACTATGTGAGATTCTCAATTATTCAATCAAAAGGTTCAACATATTTTTTGCCTATTGTTGGTTATTTTGATTCATTATTTTCGAATCAAATCCAAAATTTTGAATATTTTGGCTTTCTTAGGTTTGATTTCAATCTGATTGTGGGTTTCATAGTTCTTCGCTATGTAGGTTCACATCAAACTTTCTCATGTTCCAACAATTTTTCATTCAATGCATCCCTATTCTAATGGTATCGTACATCAATGTGCTTCGATCTTGCATGGAAACTGAAATTTCTAGCAAGATGAATAGCACTCTGGCTATCACAAAATAACACATATCTCTACTGCTTGAAACCCAAGTTCTTTCGTGAATTTCTTTGCCCATAAAAACTCTATAGTTGCCTCTATTGCTGCAATAAGTTCTACATCTGTCGTAGAAAGGACATTACAGTTTTGAAGTTTTGATTGCCAAGCTATAGCCCTACCTGCAAAAGTAATCAAATAACCTGATGTAGACTTTCGGGTATACACATCTCCTACCATATGTATATCGGTTTAGCTAACTAATAACGGTTGTCCAATTTTCAAAACCAAGTATCAAACTGGAAGTGCCTCAAAATTATCTTATAATCTACTTAACTGCATTCCATTGCTCTTTTCCTGAATTTGTTAGGAAACGGCTAACTATACCAACTGCATAAGCTATTTCTGGTTTTGTGCAGACCATTGCATACGTAAAACTTCCTACTGCTGAGGCGTAAGGAACTTTTTCCATGTCTTCTTTTTTTCCTTATCTGTAAAAGGATATTGCTCAATGCTCAATCTGAAATGGGTAGCCAGAGGAGAGCTAACCACTTTAGCCTTGTTCATACTAAACCTCTTAAGTACTTTCTTAATATGCTCCTCATGTGACAAATATAACTTCTAGCACTCCCATCACGATTGATTCTTATGCCAATGATCTTCTTTGCTTGTCCTAAGTACAGCAAAAGACTTATTCAATTATTTCTTCAACCAGTCAATTCTTGAAGCATTCTTACCAACAATCAAAATATCATCAACATAGAGTAATAAAATGATAAAATCATCATAAGAAAATTTCTAAACAAATACATAGTGATCAGAAGTTATTTTTCTTCTAGCCTTGCTCTCCCATAACAGACTCAAACTTCTTGTACCACTGTCTGGTGCTTGCTTCAGACCATAAAGACTTTCTTCAGCTTGCATACATAATTCTCTTTCCCTCTCACTTTGAAACCTATAAATCTCCTCTTCCAAATCACAATGAAGAAAGGCAGTTTTCACATTCATCTATTCAACTTCTAAGTCAATAGCAGCTGCTATACCTAGAACAATACTAATAGATGACATCTTAATAACTGGAGAGATGATCTCGTCAAAATCAACACATTTTCTCTTACCAAACCTTTTACAACCAATCTAGCTTCATACCATGGTTTTTGTAACGCCCTAGATCCTAATACTTGGAGCGCTATAAAATCTTCAATTTTTAACTTTTGTGACTCGTCTAAATATTTAAAACGCGTAAAAGGATTTACAATTTATTTCAAAATTCTAGGTGCGGAAATAAATATTTTACAAAGTATGAAAGCGGAAGAACTTAAAATAAAATATAATAATAGTGAACTTTTAATGTCAAGTCAAAAGCTCCCTAAGCTGTTAAGAATATCATGTTTCTGCCCCAATCATGGTTATCTAACTTAACATACTCATAAAATCATGAAATTTTGTAGTAAGGTACCTAACCCTAGAGGTAAGGTCATATTAAAATTTTAGGGTCAAACTCCCTCGGTTGGTGGGTCAAATGATACAATGAAATGGGCTGCTCGACGAAATGCGATTCACCATTGCAGTTTAAAGAAAAGTTCGGAATAAAATCATGAGGCATGCTATGACGGTGATTCAAATTTTTATGCCCAGTGGACTCGCAGGGCTTTCATTCCTTTTTTGATTTCAAGTTGAAATTCGTAATATAATTCAAGATATTGCATTTTTCATGACCAACAGAAAACTGGAAATTAAAAGACAACAAGTAATGTAACTGTTTTCACAAAGTGAGCGTTTAAACGGAACACTAAAACTACTGGTCCATCCTAATCTGTAAAAGAACATGATTAAACATATATTACATAGAGTAATAGTCACTGCCGTCTGCCATTGTAATCTGAAATGTATAATCAGAGTGAGCATTTCGAAGAAATACTCAGTAGATGTACACACGCTAACGAGACAATTATATACAAACATTTACATAACATACAAAACCCGTACTTCATAGTAAATCGGTGATCAATCGACATACTTTTCATTCTAATGATTACCTTCAATCACAAATAATTGTAGTGATTACCTTCAATCACAAATAATTGTAGTGATTACCTTCAATCACAAATAATCGTGGTGAATACCTTCAATCACAAATAATCGTAGTGATTACCTTCAATCACAAATAATTTTCCACAAGGCAATTAACATTTATGTACATGTTAGCATATAAGCCCCCGTTTGGCACCCATTAATTTCTCATTCTCATTCTCATTCTCATTTTTCATTTCAACCACACATTCTCCAAATAAAATACTATTACACACAAATCAAAAACTTTTCATTACTTTTCCACCACACATTCTCACATCAATCACTATTCCAAAATTTCTATTCTCCTCAAAATTAGATTCAAACACACCCTAAATTTCTCCAAAAGCGTAAACAACTTGTGTACGGGAGATGATATTACCTTAAGATCTTTATGAAGATTGCTAGAGTTGAGTCGTAGACAAATTTTAAATTGCACTATCAACCAAAAAGAGAAATCAGCAGCTTGACCTTTTTGCTTTTCTTCAAGAGTAGAATTGGAAATGGACGTGCATGTGTGTATGGGGAATAAAAGTAGAATAAGAAAATTTATGCTCTCTAGTCACTAAAGCCAAAATAGCAAATAGTAAAAGGGAGTTGTTGTGTGGTGTTCAACCGTGTAATGTATATTAAATAACTACTCATGCATGTTCTCATAAAACTAACCATAATTGTTTAGAGGAAGAGTGGGGAGTTAAAGGAAAGAATGGATGAGGAAGTCAAAAGAAGTGGGGGCAAGAGTACTTGGTGGAAAAATACACACACGTTTCTTGTGGTTGCCAGAAAATGAAATATTTTATTTTGCAACAAACTCAAATATTTATTAATAATAATATATTTAAAAGTTATGCTTAGTAAAAAAAAGTAAAATTTGGACTGAGTATTTTATAGTTGCTAAATTAAATCGCCGTCCGTCAGTTTAAAACAAATACACTAAATCATAATTTTTAAAAGACTAAAAATAATTGTTCAAATTAATATAACACAGGTTCTCAAAATAATGGGACTATGTTAAAATAATTAGATCGTCATGTTTATAAAAAAAATTGCTATGCAACATACTATGGTGACCAAATAAATAACTTAAAATATAAGAAGTATCGTAGCGACGCGACAAGTTAACTAAACTGTTCAATCTTTAAAGTAAATTTTTCTTTGAAAGAGTTAGAAATTTTCGGTCGCTACAGTTCTGAAGTGAACTCATTTTGCTTTAACCTGTAGATCCACCTGTTATTCAAAACTCTTTTACCCTTAGGTAGCTTCACTACTTCGAATGTGTGATTATCAGGCAATGATTGCATTTCATCTTGCATTGCCTCAACCCACTCAGTCTTATGTTCATCTTCCATGACTTCAGCATGACTTTTGGGCTCTTCCCCATCAGTCAATAAACACATACTGCTCTACTGAATACAGTGTGGAACATCAACATCACCTATATCCTGGTGGCCATCGTGAACATTATCCACAACCTGAGTTGGAACAAATTATGACCCTTCTGAGGTACAGATTTTTTGCGCTTTCTCAATATCCTAAATCGACTGATCTTCAACAAACACGACATCTCTGCTTCTCTCTATTTTCTTCAAAATTGGTTCATAAAGCATGTATCCAAACTCATCTTGAACATAACCAAGAAATACACATTGTCATGTTTTCACATCAAACTTGGACCTCTCATGTTTAGGAACATGCACAAATGACTTACACCCAAACGCACAGAAGTGATCATAGGAAACATCGTTACCATTCCAAACTCTGTTTGGTACATCATAATGTAAGAGAACGCAAGGTGTAAGATTCAACATATGCACAACCGTGCTCAATGCTTTACCCTAAAAGAATCTTAACAATTCAGCTTGAGAAAATAAACATCTCGCTCTCTCAACTAATGTTATGGTCATCCTTTCAACTATACCATTCCACTGAGGAGTTTTTAGAGTTGCCTTTTGATGTCGAATTCCCTGCAGTATGCAATAATCATCAAAAGGACCAGAATACCCTCTACCATTATCTGTTACGATGCACCTCAACTTCTTCCCAATTTATCTCTCAACCAGGCCCTGGAATTTCTTAAACACAATCAATACTTGGTCTTTTGTCTTCAAGGTATAAACCCATAATTTCTTTGAATGATCATCTATGAAGGTTATAAAGTAACTGGAGCCTTTAGGTGTTATCGTCTTCATAGGACCACATAAATCTGAATGTACCAAATTCAGCATTTCTAACTTTCTTCAATAAGGGAAATTCTTGAAAGAGACTAAGTTAAGTTTCCCAGACAAAAATTAAATACATCTTTTTAGATGTGAACTTTTTAGTCCACTTAGTACACTTTTCTTTCCCAATATATATCATTTCTCACTCATGTGAGCAAGTCTCTTGTACCACAACTCTACTTTACCATCATCCTCCATTGCATTAACATGTCACTGGAGAGCTTTTCCTGCAAAACATACAATGTAGAGACCCTTTTGCCTCGAACCACAACCATAGCGCCCCGAGTGAGCTTCCACTGGCTATTACTAAATGTACTGCCATACTCATCATCAAGTTTTCCTACAGAAATCATGTTTAAACGGATGTCTGGAATATGCTTCACATCTTTAAAGACCAACATTGAACCATTACTCATCTCTGAATACACATCTCCAATACCAGTGACTTTAACCAAGACATCATTACCCATCTTTACAGTTCCGAAATCACCAATTTAGATGTAAAGAAATCCTTCTACGATGTAGCATAAATGGAGGCACCACTGTCAATCACCTAACTGGTCTCATGACTTACAAAATTGACCATCTCATCATCGTAAATAATGAGGAAGTCTGCATGAGTGGTGGTAGCAACTCTATCATCCTCATTCTTTGCATCATTCACTTTCTCATTCTTATTTTCTTTATTCCATTGCCTGCAATGTTTCTTGATATGTCATTTTTTCCACAATGATAACACTCGGCATTCACAAACTTGTTCGACTTGTCTCTGCTTCTCTCTCTGTTCTTCAGACCTTTGTTCTTACTCCTTCCCTCTTTTTTTGTAACCAAGACCTTTGACCGTGACTCATTTATTCATTTAATAAACTACTTTTGGCTAGATCCATTGTGATGACACCATCTAAAGTAGGGTTAGATAATGAAGTTCTGAGTATCTCCCATAATTCTGATAATGGACCAAGCAACCATAACCCTTGAATCTCATCGTCAAACTTAATACCCATTCCAGCCAACTGACTGATAATTCATTGGAATGTATTTAGATAATGAGTTAAAAGAGTTCCATCCAGTATCTCAACACCATCATCTGCTTAATTAGAAACATCGTATTATTTTTAATCTTTCTAACATATAACTGTTCAAACTTACTCTATAGAGTACGAGCATGTGTCTCCCCACTAACATGGTTGATAACATTATCATCTACCTACTACCTAATATACCCATAGACTTATCGATGCAACAATCCCCATTCTTCTTCAGACTTGTTATTCAGTAATTCAACTGCAAACACCGGTAGGTAATAATCTTTCACACAAAGAAGATCCTTCATTTTTCCTTTCCATATGTGATAATTTAAACCATTCAAGTAAATCATTTTACTCAAATTTTCTCCATAATCGAAAACTCAAATCTTAGTATTTGGCTCTGATACCACTTGTCGAGAGAGATGCAAACAAATAAATATATGCTAAAAATATTCTAGAAAAAACTAACATACCAATCCGCAAGGACACAAGCAATTATTTTACGTGAAAAAACTTTCCCAATGTGAAGAATAAAAACCATGGGATCCAGCCAAGTCAAAACCTCCACTATCAATCAAATAATAGGTGTACAAAGTTTTCTCTAATCAAACTAGAGACTACAACATATATTTTTTTCAGAATAACAAAGATCTTGGCAAAACAATTTGAAATAGGAAAAACATACCAACAAATTTGATTACTGTTCACGCACATTAACCAATATTCCCGAACTCAAAATCCTATCTCCACTGTTCCGATTGTAGTTTTGTGTCTTGTGTACCTCTCCTCCAAATTTTAGTTTGATCGGACCACGGAAAACTCGGGATTGAAGCTTTGATGAAATATTGACGTAGAGAAAAAAAAAAATTTTATTTTCTTTTCAAAAACGGGTTGAACTACTATTTTCTCCAATATTCTTGTATTTATATTCATCATTAGGGTTAACAACTTAATAGGTTTTGGGTTATAATATAATCAAATATGTGCTTTCTTCCTCATAAGAGGAAATTGCCAACATATATTACATTCGAATACATAGGAAAGCTTACATAGATATATGTTGGAGACCAAACATTACAAGATATTATAAAACAACCAAAATATCTCTTGTTAGAAGAAACTTAATATGCCTAGATCGTTGTTAGCACTGTTGGAAATACAAGAATAATGTATCATTTGAATACCACTTGATGAAACCAACTACTAGAATGAATTTTTGAAGTTATATGACAAATAATGAAGTATTAGATCAAGCAAAAGAATATGAAAGACAAGAAATATGACAACGAAATTAAGAGTTTTATTGATTCAACAATAATGGAGAAGAGAGAAAATTACAATTGATCATATAATTGTAGTAATCTATTTTCTCACATTATAAAATTGTATAGAATATCCTAATATTTAAAGAGTACATGTAGGGGATGTACAAACCCTCCCCGTAGAGTTGCTGATGAAGTAGGATACTAAAAAATTGAGTCCAAAATAAATTCTAACTCACAATGGGATTCCAAAATAGAACTTCAACTTGACATAGGACTCCAATAGCATTCCAAATTAAATTCTTCTTGACGTGTACTTCAATTAGAATTCTTCAATTATTTCAACAAGGAATTCGGGTCACACCCAAATATTAATAACTTCCATCTTGACACTAATTCCACTACAATGAAGAAAGCTCCAAAATATTCTCTACTTGGAGAAGAAATATGTGTGCAAGGAATGAACCAACTTTTCAACAATAACAAAAATTGATTTCTCCAACCAACACAAAATACTCCATATATTCCAATGAATCCAAGCACCACTCTGCAAAATTACCTCAAATTCCCAAAAAATCATAATGATTTTAAAATTCGCCAAATTGGGCTATAACACACCCCAAAGTAAAATCAACCACAAAGGCTTTTAAAGAAGACCCATTGCTAGATTGTAGATCTTCTACTACGCTGAAAACATGCACAACAAAATCAGCATCCATATACCTTTTTTCACTGGGTCCGTCCCTAACAATTGAATACAATTGCACCACAGGTGATGGTGGCAAAGCGTCATTATCCATATCTCCTGAACTCCACTAAACAGTATTCTTCAAATCCTATAAATTACAATTTCCTAAAGGTATTGTACCAAACTGAATATCTACCATGGTATTGAACTTATGCTGATTAACGCTTCTAGATTCTAGACAACCCTGCAAAATGTATAATTAAGACATTTTCTGTCCCTCCAATACAACTTGAGCACCCTTACAAACCTTTAAAGCTTGACATCCACCAAAGAACTCATAACCCTTTGAATCAAGGATAGACAACGAGATGAGATTCTTCTTCAAATTCGGAACATGTCGAATCTGGTAAAGTGCTTTAATTGTCTCATCCAATAACTTCAATCTAACCGTACCAATTTCAGCAACCCGACAAGGTTTGTTGTCTCTCATAACTAGAAACCTTTGGAAATGGTTTCATATGTAGTAAACAAGTCATTATTAGTACACATATGAAACACACACGTTGAATCTAGAATCCAATCATCCTCTGATTTAAATTCAATGTCAGAAATAGCCAAGAGATTTTCCCCACTTACAATGTTCTATGCAAGGCATGCTTCACCCGAAGTCTCTAATTGCTTCCCATATCGACTTGCACCCAACCTTTCTTTATTTTGTAATTTGTAGCAATCCTTCTTCAAGTGCCCCTTCTTCTTGCAGAAGTTACAAATTTGATTGCTGAACTTAGACTTCGATTTGCCCCTTCCAGAATCACCATGAGCAATCAAGCCTTCTCCATCTCTAGCCTCAGAAATCAGATGTTTCATCTTCTCTTTTGAATACAAAGCATCATACACCTCCTCTACGGTGAGAGTATCATGACTATACAAGATTATGTCTCTGAATGAATAAAACGAAGTGAATAACGTACACAATAGGATCAAAGCCAAATCTTCTTCATCATACTCTACTTCCAAAGTTTCCAAATCAGTGACGATCCCTTTAAATACAGTCAGGTGATCTTCCAAAGATCCTCCTTCCACCATTCGATGAAAGTATAAATGCTGCTTGAGGTTCAACTTGCTTATCAGATTTTTAGTTATGCACAATTGCTCTAACTTCAACCATAAAGTAGTTGTTGAACCCACCTTTAAAACGTCCTAAGTATAGTATTATATAGATGAAGATGAATGTGAGAAAATGCCTTCTTATCTTTCCGTAATTTCTCCACCGCGGTCAAAGTTGCAGGCATCTTGTCAATTCCCAACAACGCATCATCCAAACCTTGTTGTGCGAGTACTACAGGCATCTTAACCCATCATAGCAAAAATTCAGTGCTCCGATCCAAAAGCAGAATGTCTTACTTCATGGAAGCAATCAAGAAAAAACCTCGAACAAATCAAACCCTGCGCTCCTGCGGAACTACTGAACCTAGGCTCTAATACCAACTTGTTATGAAACATCAGAAATATTTCTTGTCAGAAGAAATATTAATATGGCCGGATCGCTGTTAGCACTGTTGGAAATATAAGAATTATCTATTGTTTGAATACCACTTGATGAAACCAACCACTAGAATGAATTGTTGAAGTTATATGGCAAATAATGAAGTATTAGATCAAGCAAAAGAATAATAAAAATAAGAAATATGGCAGAGGAATTAAGAGTTTTATTGACTCAAGAGTAATGAAGAGAGAAAATTACAATTGATCCTATAATTTTAGAAATCTATTTTCTCATATTATAAAATTGTATAGAATAGCGAAACATATAGGGGATGTTCAAACCCTCCTAGTAGGATATTGATGTAGTAGGATATCAAAAAAATTGAGTACAAAATAAATTCTAACTCCCAATGAGATTCCAAAATAGAACTTTAATTTGATATAGAACTCAAATAACATTCCAAACTGAATTCTTCTTGACACACACTTCAATTACTTCAATAAGGAATTCAGGTCATACTCAAATTTTAACACAAGGTGGGGCAAGTATTTTTTTTTACAAAGAGCCAACACCAGTGCTAATTCACAGGAATGCAATAGTTTGGCATAATGCATAGTTGGGTGTGTTATGAGCATATATACCAATCAAGTGAGTGGGAGTAGGGGTCAGTCGATCTACTTATGCAAGTGTTTTCAAGTCTTGCATAGTTTTAGCAGCTTTGAGGTTGCGTTCTCAATAGCATGGTCATTCTTTGAAGAACAATTTTGGAGTTGATATCATTGTAGGAACTGCCACATTGGACATGTATGTAAAATGTAACAATTTAGATGATGCGAGGAAGGTGTTCAATTTGTTGCCAAACCATAACTTTCTATCTTATAATTCATTAATTACTCAATATGCTAGACATAATCATGGATTCGAAGCTTTTCAATTATTTCTTCACTTATTGAAAGCTGGTTTTGGTTTTGATGAAATAAGCCTATCAAGTGTATTTAGTGCATTTGCAATGATTAATGGACGTCTAGAGGGAATTCAAGTACATAGAATGGCAACAAAGACACTTCCAGTCTAACATTTGTGTAGCTAATGCCATTTTGGATATGTATGGAAAATGTGGAACACTGGTTGAAGCTCGTACGTATTTGACAGAGTGGAAACAAGGGATGCTATCTCTTAGAACGCAATAGTTGCTGCTTGCGAGGAAAATAAAAGTGAGGAGGAAACTAATAAGACAGAGCACACTATCTACTACTTTTCCCTAAAAAAACCACACAAAATTAACCATTATGCAACAAGACAAAACTAATAAGAAATTTAAAATAAGCAACAATGAGAAACTTGTTAAATCTCTCCAAAAATTAAAAGGGAAAATAAAGAACAACACTACCCAATATATTCAAGTAATATCACATCCACCTTTATTACAAAAATAATCCAGTAATGAATTACTGCTTTAAAATTCAAGTACAGTGAACCTTGGATGATATAAGAAAATTCAATAAAACCAAAAAACAGAGAGAAGAAATCAAGCTGGGAAAAATTGTTTTTGCTCTATATTAATTATATGGGTACAAAATACAAATAGATGGTGAGCCCTCTATAGAAGGGTCAGGGAAAAGATAAAAATTTGTAACTAACACTACACAAGTTGTACAAAACTATATAACAAAAAATCTTCAATGCATAACAGACTTGGAGCATATTATTTCAACTACCTTCCTTAGATTCTTCTAGAATTTCTATGCCTTTTCGTGCCTTGCTGGCACTGCTGGTTGTGAAACAATTGCTGGCTTTGTTAGCATTCTTATCATATTTCAACAGCCTTCCCCCCTCCCCTCCACAAGATGGAGAGTAGATGTCTTACTCCCATCTTGGTTAAGTGAGAATAAAAATATGTAGAAGCCAAAGACTTTGTTAACATGTCTGCAATCTGTACACCACTGCTGATATGTTCAGTAGCAATACTGCCTTCATGAATTTTGTCACAGATCAAATGGTAGTCAAGCTCAATATGCTTGGTTCTTTCATGGAAAATCAGGTTGGCGGCAATGTGTAGGGCATCTTGATTATCACAAGCTAATGATGCTGCTTGGGGATGATCAATTCCTAAATCATGAAGTAAATATCTAAGCTAGCTTAAATCGCAACAAACACTTGCCATAGCCCTATACTCAGCTTCTGCAGAAGATATGGAGCTAGTATTTTACTTATTGGACTTCCAAGAAATTAGAGAGGACCCAAGAAAAATGCAATAACCTGTGATGGATCTTCTAGTATCTGGACATGCCCCCCAATCCAAGTCAGAATAAGATTTGAGCTTTAAATTAGATGTAGATGAATAAAGAAAACCCTATCCCGGAGCTCATTTAATATATTTCAATACCTTATGAGCTGCATTTAAGTTTGGAATTCTAGGAGCTTGCATGTACTGACTTAGAAATTGTAATGAGTAAGCAAGATCAGGTCTGGTTATAGTTAAGTAAAGAAGTCTCCCAATAAGTCTCCTATAGATAGAAGGGTCAGGAAGTAATTCACCTTGATTTTTGGAGAGTTTGAGGTGCTATGGTATCTTGGCTGGTACTGCTCCAATAGTTTTAAAATCAGCAAGAATATCAAGAGCATATTTCCTTTGACAAATATGAATCCCATTTTCTAACCGTGCTACTTCTATCCCAAGAAAATACTTCAATGGATGACTTGAGAGATTCAATAACCTGCATACTATTTCCACCTATTATAATGTCGTCAACATAGACCAATATGGCTGTGAAAGAGTCTTTGATGGACCTTGTAAACAGACTATAATCAGCTTTAGATTGTTGAAAACCTTGCTGAATGATAAATGAGGACAATTTAGAAACCAACCTTTAATTGCAACAATAGCTAATAAGGTTCTTACGGTAACTAGATTAGCCACGGGTGAGAATGTTTCATTCTAGCCCTTCTTGTTGTGTGTACCCTTTGGCTACAAGGCTAGCCTTGTAATGTTCTACATTTCCATCTGCATTGAACTTAATCTTATAAACCTATTTACAGCCTATAGCAACCTTTCCAAGAGGTAAATCAGTCACAACCCAAGTGTCATTCATCTCAAGTGCATCTATTTCAGCTTTCATGGCCTTACGCCAATCCACGTATTTAACAGCTTGTTGATATGTTTTGGGTTCTGTGTGTGTTGATATGGATGTGACAAAATCTTTATGCGATTTAGATAATCTTTGATATGATAAAAGTGGCACATAAAGGAAAATGACTACCTAGTTTACCACGACCTTTCTCCTTGTTCAACTCCTGTGAATTGGGAAGTGAGAAGGCTTGTTGGCATGCAAAGTCCTACAGATATGAAGGTGGTCTTCTATCTCTAGTGGACCTTCGAGGTAAGTGAGGACTTGTGGAATTGTTTTGAGAAGATTCTGTAGAAGTTTCAGGTTGGTTGGACAGACCTAGTGATGCAGATGTTTGGTCCAAAGGGTCTGAAACTTGATCATAGATAGGTGTTTGCTCAATAGGATAGCTTAGGTCAATGGTTAATGGTTGAGCAAAAGGCATTTCAGTTAAGGTTGGTAAAATAGGATGAGTGACAATTTCTATGTTTTTGCAAGGAAAGACGTTTTCATGAAAAACAACGTTCTGAGAAATAAAAACATTGTTGGAATCTAAGTCTAATAGTTTGTAACCTTTAATCCCAAAGGGATAACCTAAAAATAGACAACTTCTTGCTTTAGTATCAAATTTGTGTCGATTGTGAGTGAGTGTAGAGGCAAAGGCTAAACAACCAAAGACTTTAAGATGAGAATAGACAGGCTTAGCTTTGAAAATGAGTTCAAATGGTGTTTTGTGTCTGAGGAATGGAGAAGGGGTTCTATTTATGAGATAGACTGCTGTAAGAACGCAATCAGACCAGTATTTCATAGGAATTCCACTCTGAAATCTTAAAGTTCTTGCAACATTTAGGATATGTTGATGTTTTCTCTCGACTACAGAGTTTTGTTGGGGTGTTTCTACACAAGATTTTTGGTGGATGATACCCTTTTCAGAGTAGAAATTTTTCATTTCAAATTCACCTTGATTGTCAGTTCTAATGACTTTGATTTTGGAATCAAATTGATTTTCAACCATTACACAAAAGTTCTACAAAACACCTGTGGCGTCACATTTAAATTTTAGCAAGATTAACCAAGTAGATCTACTGAAATGTATCTCGATCCATCATATGCTACTTAATTGTAAGGTCCCCACAAATCACAGTGGACTAATTCAAAGCATTTCTGTAACTTGTGTTGACTGATGGTGAAGGGTAGCTTATGCAATTTTACTAGGGACAAATAGGAGAAGGTGTTTTTATATTAACACCTTTCGGTACATAATCAAACTTCAAAAGATCTAATCTAGAATCTGAAGGGTGACCTAATCTGTAGTGCCAAATGTTGGTGTCTTCTTGGTTGTTGATGACAGAAACTAACTTGGTGGATTTATTGGCTAGAAAAGGTAAGGCATTATTCAAAGCTGTAGAAGAGACTTCGTTCTACAATAAATGGTATAATACATGCCTCACTTCACCCATTCCAATCGTTTTCCAATTGGAAAGGTCCTGCACAAAGCAAGTTTCAGGAAAGAAAATAAGGCAACAATGCAAAGTTTGAGACAATTTTCTAGCAGATATCAGATTGAAAGAGAAAGAGGGTACACACAAAACATCATGTAGGATTAGTGCTTCAATTACTTTGACTGTTCCAACATAGGCGACACTAACAAAATCCCCATTTGGGAGAGCAACCGAGTGATTGATTTTTGCCTTGATGGTGGTGAAAAAGGCTGGGGAACAGATCATACGATATGTTACCCCAGTGTCCACAATCCAATCAATATCAGAAATATTTTTTAATTTTGTATTGCACACAGAGAGACAAGGAGAAATACCAAAAATCTTTTGAATGTCAACCTCACTTGAAGAGAAGGGTATATAAGTGTTCACTTGGTTGGCTGAAGATGTGTTATATTGATTGTTTTTAGTTTGAGTAAGTTCATCAGCTGAGCATGTTGCTCTTGAGTTAAAGACATTTGGGTGTTGTTACTGAGCTACTCCTGTCCAGACTGACTAAGAGTAAATGCTTGATTGGCAGAAGGTCCAATGACTTTAGTCTTTCCATAGAGCTTGTGCTCAGGTGGATAGCCATGTAGTTTGAAGCATTTGTTGGCTGTGTGACCAGGTATATTACAATAATTACACAATGGTTTATCAGGGTTGGCTTTGAAACATCTCTTAAGGGAATGTCAAGCCACTCTGCAAAAGGTGCAGTATTATTTTCTCTGAGGTATCATGTTCTGTTTTCCTACATCTCTAGCAGTTACCTTTGCCATAAGTGTCATGGTATCATTTGCAGGAATATCAATAGAAATTTACCTTCTCTTTTCTTCTTGTTGAATAATGGAATACACCTCATTAAGACTTGGAAAAGGTTTGATCAGAAGGATTTGAGCCTTAAGGCCCTTGTATGAGTCATTAAGTCCAATGAGAAATTTCATCACCCAATCCCTTTCTTGATTGTTAACTATTGTCTTATGTCCCCATAGGTACAGTTAGGAATACATTCATAATTTAACAACTCATCAAGAAGGGCTTTGAGTTTTGAGAAGTATATACTCACAGGGTCTTGATTCTGCTGTAGACTCACAATACCTTGCTTTACCTCATAAATTCTGGGTGCATTTTGTTGTGCAAGTCGTTTCTCATATTCCAGCCACAACTGGTGAGCCGTTTCAGCAGAGTGTGCTTGACTTGATATCCATAGACATGGTGTTCTGTAACCAAGTAATGACGATATCATTGCAGCGCAACCAATGATCCATCAGTGGACTATTTGCATCAGTAGGTTCACTAGTTGTACAAAATCGTATAATAGAAAATCTTCTATGCATAACAGAATTGGAACATATTATTTCAGCTGCCTTCCTTGGATTCTTCTAGAATATCTGTGCCTTTTCGTACCTTGCTGGCACTGCTGGTCATGAAACAATTGCTGGCTTTGATAGCATTCTTATCATACTTCAACACATGAGAATAAGATGGGGATTTCTGGACGTTCCAGAATAGGTGAATGAGTGAAATTGTTGTGTCTGCTTTAGTTACGGATTCATCACCATACATGTTGAACGCATGATCAATAACAACACTAAGTGCGTACACTGTTAACCGAGCATCCTTTTAAGCTCCATGTAGAAGTTAAGTGAGTTCTCGTGTTCTATTCGTATTGGAGATATATTATAACCTACAACATATTGTATATTCAGTACAACATTTTTGGTATTAACCTTTAACTCCGCAGATATCTTACCTACAAGATCAATGTACTTGCAACCTCTAGGCATGAGTAATCCAAATGTTTGCGATTCACAAATCACGAAAATATTAACTGATTCCAAATCTGCATCAACAACAATACATAATAATAAAAAAAAAAAACAAGTAGATATGATCAATGAATCCATTTATACATTCTGATCAATGTTGAAAACCAATAACACAATTCCATATGCATGATAAATCTTCATACCGTCACACGATGTGGAAAATAGTGAGGCTAAAGGGAAAAATGTTACTTTTGTGGAAAACTAGGACATTTTATAAAAGATTGTCACAAAATGTTAGATGAACTAAAAAAATGTCAACAATGTTGATGGTGGAGCAGCTATAGCTTATGAAGAAGCTGCAGCCACCAATGTGCAAGTCTATGTGACCTGTCAATCTTCAACTAAAACAGATTAGATTCTTGATTTTGGGTATACTTTTCACATGTCACCTTACAAAGCATACTTTACTGACTTAGTTGAAGTTAGTGGTGGACAGGTGATAATGGGAAATGACTTTTCTTGCAAAATAAAAGGAATTGGAAAAATTGTTTTGAAATTGAAAAATAGGCATGTACTCATTTTGAATAAAACTAGATACATTCCAGAACTAAAGAAGAATCTCATCTCTTTAGGAACTCTTGATGATGAAGGTTTCAATACCATCATAAATAAAGGTATTTTAACACTTCAAAAGGATTTTGCAAAAGTCATTCAAGTTGAAAAAACCAATGGGATTTATACTATGCAAGCTTTACCTTTACAAAATAAACATATTGTTGCTACAATCTCACGGTCTGATCAATCTGAACTTTGGCATAAAAGACTTGGACACATTAGTGATAAGAATTTGCACATTCTTAAGAAACAATGTCTTTTAGGAAAAGAAAGAATAGAAAAGATGTTGTTTTGTAATCATTGCTTATTTGGAAAACAAAAGAAATTACCTTTTGGTTCAGGCATTCACAAGTCTAAGTCTATTCTTGATTACTTCCATGTTGATCTGTGGGGGCCAGTATCTGTGTGCACACATTCTGGCTTCAAGTATTTCTTGCTTATTGTTGATGATTTTTCTAAGAAAAGCTGGGTGATGCTTTTGAAAAATAAATCTGATACTTTCAAAAAATTTGTGGAATAGAAAATTTTTATTGAAAATCAAGTAAATAAAGGTGTTTAAGCACTTAGAACTGATAATGATCTTGAATTTTGCAATGAAGAATTTGATAATTTCTGCAAAACAAATGGGATCCTTAGACATAGGACTGTCACCTATACTCCTCATCAAAATGGGGTTACTGAAAGGATGAATAGGACTTTGTTAGAAAAGGTCAGATGTATGCTGATAAGTTCAAGACTACCAAAACTGTTCTGGGGGAAGCAGTTAAAACTGCTTCACATCTGATAAACAAATGTCTCACTAAATCCTTAAAATTTGATATCCCTGATCATGTATGGAGTGGCAACACTGTGGATTATTCTAAACTGAAAGTTTTTTACTATACTGCCTATGTACATCAGAATGAAGGTAAATTGGAGTCCAGGTCTGTTAAGGGTATTTTCTTAGGATATGGTGAAGGTATTAAGGGTTTTAGGGTTTGGTTGAAATCTTTAGGAGGTTACAAAGTCACCATTAGGGGGAATTTTGTTTTCAATGAGGTTGACATGCAGTGCATTAAAGGAGATGTACCTGCTACACCTGAAACTGATCAAAATAAAACAGTTTTAGAAACAAAATTATTCCAGACAAATTTAAATTATGGGAATGATGATCAATTTGAGGTGGAGCCTGACTGATGAAACTGAACCTATCAATGAGGCTGAACCTGCTGACTTATCTCCAAACCAACCTAAAAAACCCTTTAGATGACTTATCCTTCTTGTTCATCTCTATTTTCTGTGTTAATTTGTGTTTTGGGGCCTGTATAATTACTACAACCCTTCCTTTTAAAAAAAATAGTTTTAAAAAGAAAAAGATAATAATTCTTCTAAAAGGTGTTAAACCGACAGCTTGAAAAGTGTTCCGACTTGCTTTTTCTCATCCCAACATCTCCTGCAATTTTTATACATGTTTGAGTAACTAATGTCTTATATACATGCAACATTGCCGTTAACTAAAGCCTTTTACATTAACTAGTCACACTGTCACAGCTACACGTGTGTTGCACGTTATTTTAAAATATTTTATAAACGCTATAAAAATAATATTTGAAAATCAGTGAATATAAAAAATAGTAAAAAAAATTGTTTATGTGAAATGAACTTATTATACAATTCAATTATTTATTTATGTGTATGATAATAATTAACATTAATTTATATATATCATATTATAATTCAATCAATTAATTTTTCAAGTTCATACATGTACACTTTATATATTTTGGGGGCTATTCAATTATTCTAAAAATATTATAATTCAATTATTTATGTATGTACATGTATACTAATTAACATTTATTTATAGATATATTAAATATAACATTAACTCATCAAGTTTATGTATACATGTTTTGTGAGCTATTCAATTATTTTAGGAATAAATAAATTATTCAAGTTCATCAACACGTATTTATTTTCAATATTATTCATATTATCATAAATTATTCTAGGAGTATGTAAATTATTAAAATCATATAATTTGGGTGCTATTCAATTATTATAGGAGTTGAGAAATTATTCCAAGTTCATGTACACTTATTTAATTTCAATATTATTCATTTAATCTATGATATAACGTCACTTGTCTAAATATATATAAATTATTCTTTTTCTATATTCATTGATTCAAATTAATTAAATTCAATATTGGTTCATGTACACACCATTTGTTTAAATGTATATAAATTATTATTTTTCTATATCAATTAATTCAAATTAATTAAATTTCATGTTGGTTCACTTATACCCCCTTTGTTTAAATGTATATACATTATTCTTTTTCTATATTTATTGATTCAAATTAATTGAATTCCATGTTCATGAATCAATTTGATTGTTCTCATACAATTCAATTATTTATTTGCGTGCATGTTTAATAATTAATATTCGATTAAATATATATTGAAAAACGAAAAGAAAGGTATTATTGAAATAATTAAATTGAAGTATGGCTAAAATCGTTCAGAAAATAATTCTCACTTCATGCGATATTTAATATATTATAGATGTCTTGTATTATCATGAAATTCAAAATGAATAATTTTGTTTTGTATACAATAAATATTTACCAAATTCTCTTATTTATATAATGAAACCATAAAAAGAGACATGTATGTTGTGGCAAAATCCTCCCCACGTGTTGGAGCAGCAAATTAGGTTTACAAGTATAGACTAGACAGCGACCATTGGATAAGGATTCCTTACCCAAGTTTAGTTCATAGGACCTCACCACGTTTCTAAAATCGATTCTTCAATTACTGCTTCACCCAATTTTCAGCTAACTTAGAATTTAGAGAGAGCTAGATTAAAAATATCAGTTATCTAGATGACTTTCTTCGTACTGGCTTCCTCTTCCTCTTACTTGAAATCCAAGAAAACTCATCTCAAAAATTATGTAACCCTTCAGTACAAGAGATCCTCAAAAAATATATATACACCCAACTGAATTCGATGTTATTTTATGTTATGCTTGAGCGAAAACAGAACCTTGGCGTTTTGCCGCTTTTCAGCCTTGCTTAATCAAGACCTTTTCATGCTCGGCCACTCTTTAATATTGTCCATTTTGTTTTAGTCTAGGTTCTTCACCTTTAACTTCCCATTCAATCAAACACACATCAATTCTTAATTTCTTTCCTCGCTTCTTTTCTCCAACGCTCTCCATTTAAGTGGTCGATGGTACTCCCATTTGATATATTAGTCATTTTTATATTAATTTTGTGTACGAGACAGCATTAACAATGCAAATTAACCTCACACAGAGAGATAAGATATTGTATTTTTGTTTGTGCTACAGGCAGCTATGAAGTCAAAAAAATAAATTGACTTTCGCGAGGATAAGAATTTATAAACATCATGTGATACGTTAGTACACAAAATATATGGATGTACATGTCATGTGTACTAAATAGCAGTACAATATTTATATTTAACTGTTGATTTATCCTTGGGAGTGGCTATTCTATTTCTAGTCGCCGCTTGCTTGCGCTGCCGACGATGAATTGCCACGTACGATATTTATCTTACCAATAATCTATTTTAATTAATTTAGCCTTTTATATTAAACTGCAAGTAAGATTAAAATATTAAGAAATTAAAACTGGCTTTTGGTTACCTCCAAAGGCCAGTATCAGTTTCAGCCAATCCACTAATTTTGATTTTGCCAATCAATAGGATAGATGCAGTAATCTAGTCTAACTTGTGTGATGTCACCTATGTACACACATTACAATTTGGGGAAGATGATCTAACTAAATTTCTATTTCTTATTAAGATTTAGATGTTCTTTTTTATTTGAAGAAAATAAAAGACAATATTATTTAGTTGTAGATAGGATCCCTAAAGACCAATTTTCGAGATCATTATATATATATCAATGCAACATAGGTCGAAACTCTTTCAATTTACATTCCATTTAATATATTGGAGATGCTCATAGATGAAAATAACAAGAGTAATGCTACATATCATTAATGGAATAAAAACAAAATTCTATTTGATAACACGTGATAATTTTAGTTAAACGAGTCACGTAACATTAATTGAACTTGCTATTTCATGTCATGTATTGCCATAATTATTGTGCTATATAGCATTATTCAAATAACAAATATACTTGAAAAGAAATTAAGGTTCCGAAAATAAATAATTCTACACTTTCAATAGATTTTTTGTTTGTTGTATTATTTAGAAATAAGTGTAGCTCGTGTAAATATTAATTAGATTTAAAATAAGTGATGTGGACATTATAATCCACAGCCTATGTTTGTAATCATTGATTAATTAAAGAGGTCTAAACCCTATCAAAATTATGGAAGGAATATGCCTAGCTAGCTTTATACATACACGACCGTTTTATTAATAAATTATATATTACTTTAATACATCACAATCTTTTACTAATTGGTCATTAATTATAGTTAGTACTTTTCAAAGGTTCTGAGATTTGTTTCATAGGAAATTTCTTTTATGGAATATAGTGGATACTATTGTTAACTTGTTAATTAATTCATCATAATCCATCTATTACTATTGCTATTCATACTTAGGCAATCTTTTTGGAGTACATTTTCTGTGAATCTATACACGTTGTCCTTGAAAATCAGTATGCTTTCCACATCAAATTTCAAAGTTTTTTTTTTAGTCAAGTGATCTGCAAAATAGAATACTTGTAATTGTACGTGCTTGATAGAAGGTGGATCATACTTCGTCTGAAATTTGACCGTTGGAGTGAAGTCGATTGTCATCCTTGTGTGATTATTCTGATTGCTAACTAGATATTTGGTTTACAGGTTTCTTAATAGAAGAAAAAGAAAAAATTGGTTGGACCACCACTTCTACTCCATGCGATGTTTTTACAAATTTACCTAGCAAGATATCAACTTGAATGGTAATTTTTTTGTATCCAATCTCAAGTTAAAAGGGCAAAAAAAATGGTGTACTTCCTTTCAGGGTTGGTAAACATTAATCACGTATAAAAGATGTCACAAACTAATTTTGCTTTCGATATTTAAGTGGAAGCCAAAAGATTTGGAAATGTGACGCTCTTATCCCGGCGGTTTACTCCCTACCACGAAAGTTAGCATCAAAAGAAAAAAAAAAAAAAAAAAAAGCGTTCCCTCCTTCTCTCCTATCTTCGTTTCGCTCTTATCAACTACCAAGGGAAAAAAGAAGTTTCTAATTTTTCCAACTCTGCAAAACTACATATTTATCTTTAGGCAAATTGTGTATGAAATGTGTTGGTGATATTGTATAGTTAAATGCAGGGACGGATCCAGGACCGAATTACAGGGCGGACTAATACGTAAAAAAAAAAAAAATTACATATGTTTTTTTTTTTTTTTACATAAAAAAAAAAAGTTTTTGGGGGCCCCCCCCCCCCCCCCCCCGAAATCCGTCCCTGGTTAAATGGTTATTTGTTTAAATGACAAAATAATAGTTAAATTTAATTCATAGGAGCTTAATTAAACTCAATGTAAATAGAAGCAAAATGAAGAAAAAGTGAATAATGAAATTCTAGGCAAGTGATTAACACTTTCTTCTTAAGGAAAATTTACTCTGCAACGGTATTAACGATTTACGACACTTGTCTCTCAAGATACAAAGGAAACAACTTATGGTAGAAGTATTTCAAACTACAAGCAACAGTGAACTCGAACGAATTTTTTTCCCTCTACAAGAGAATGGTTTTTGGAGAGTTTTTACAAGAGATTTTGATATAATCCTCAATGCAAATGATATGGGATGCACAATGGACGTCCAAGGAGTCCTATTTATAGAAAATGAGAAATTGTGAGTGAAGTGTCATGCCCTAAACTCAACAATCATCACTAATGAAAACATCATTTGCTATCTCTAGCTTCTCGCTCGAGCGACATTACACCTGTTCAGCAAAACCTTTTTCACCTGCTTGTCGTTAGCTTGTCACTCGAGCAACAGTCTTATCGTTCGAGCACTAGACGAGAGATGGAGTTAGACAAATTTCACGTCAGTTTTTTTCTCTTTTATTTCCAACTTCGAACCGCAATTTCTCATTTATTCGAAATTGATTTTGAAATTCTAAATATACCACTACATTCTAAGTAGAACAAGTAAGTCTATTTATATTTATATTTATAATTTGACTATCAGATCAAGTCCAAATATTTGGTTGAAGTTGACAAGGAGCACTTTTCAAGTTTTATACTTAATCAAAATATCAATTTTTAAACTAAATTCAAATATGTTCATACTATGTGAAAATATGATGCATCGTAGAGAGAGAGTAGAAAAACATTACACTAAGTAAGGTAGCTTCCGACATTGAACTTTTTTTAGTGAAATACTATCAGATTTATTTGGATAATTGGTGAACGTGATGTCATGACTCATTCAGTCGTTGGTGTAAATTAAGATAATAATGACGTCTTTCCAAAATCGTTCATGGTTCTCATGATTTGGTTCATTTTGAACCTGAACCACTCATGAATTTCATAACTGTTTTAGAAAATTTCAGCCTTGAACAATTTTCGTTGAGATAGCTCCACCTCACACTTAGATATGTGACCTCTTATTAAACTGCCATACTCCATTTGACTTAATCAAGATATATGAATCATTAAAAGTATATATTAACTTTTAACATTTTGTAGAAAGCACTTTAATTATCAAATGAATGAGTCAGGAAACATTTTCCAAAGTGTTTCATTGAATCTTCATAACTTAGTTATCTTTAAGAATTCAATTTTTACATTCAACAATATCATTCGATTAGGGTGAGTAAAGTGCCGTTATTTAATGAATGATTTCATGCTCGGAACAATATTCGTCAAGCGGTGCAACGTATTTACCACATCTATTATTACGAATACCTTTTATTCGTTTACCAAGTTAATTCTCAACTTCTGTCTTATAATGTTTAAATATATCTAAGACTTCGTTTTTATAGTAGTAGATAGACATAACAATACTTTGTACAATCATCAATTAAAGTTATAAAGTATTTCTTACCACTTTTAGTTTGAATGAATTTCAAATCACATATATCGTTATGTATTAATTCTAAAGACATCGTGTTCCTTTGAAATGAGTGAAAGGGTGTTTTGGCCAACTTTGTTGCAACACATACTTCACATTTATGATTAGAATCAATTTTAAGCGTCGGAATTAAACTTTGATTCATAAGTTTGCGCATCAGTTTGTAATTAACGTGTCATAATCGACTATGACATAAACAAGACAACTCAAGCATATAAATAGAATTGAAATTTTTATTCTTAATGCTTTTTGCTGCAATTGTAAAGACGCTCATCTTGAACATTTTGTCACTAAGATAACTCTTACCAACAAACATATCATTTTTTATAAGTACAAACTTGTCCGACACAAATACAAGTTTAAAGCCATTTTTGCTAAGTAAAGACCCCAAAACCAGGTTCTTGCAAATATCTCGCACATTGGGGACATTATTGAGGACTAGTTTTTTCCCAAAAGTCATTTTCATGAACAATTGTTCTCCTTTCAATTCATGATAATTTGAGAACATGGTCTTATTTGCACAAATATGGTGGATAACACCAGTGTTGACCCACCAATCCTTTAAATTACCAACCATGTTGCATTCAGAAACAACTACAGATAGACACATATATTTCAACTACATTTGCTTGAGCAGTTTTCTTCAACTTTCGACATTCGTTTGAATAATGACCAACTTTTCCAAAATTGTAATAGTTGCCTTTAAACTTCTCGACATTCTTGGATTTGTCTCTTCTTGGTACAACGCCGGAGATCTTACACTTCTTGTTGATGACCTTCGAACCAGTTTCATCAAAATTTGCTCTAAATTGAAAAATAGATTTTCTTTCGATATTTCTATTGCCTTCTTCAATCCTCAAACGGACTATCACTTTCTCCAAGTTCATCTTTTTACGTTTGTGCTTGAAATAATTTTTGAAATCTCTCAATATAAAAAGAAGTTTCTCAATGATGACTACAACTGGGAAGGATTACTCAATTTCACTTGAAGTTCTTGCATTTGACTTATTACGATTTTGGAGTCTACTATTTTGTAGTCCAAAAACTTGCGACAATAAACTTCTTTGTTTCGACATCCTCGATCTTGTACTTCTTTTTCAATGAATCATATAGATCATTGGCCAAATCCATCAAACTATACACTCCATAAAGTGTATTATCCAATCCATTTAGGATGTAATTTTTGCAAAGGAAATCTGAGTGCTTCCATACCTCAATTTCTCATTCATTCAAAATTGATTTTGAGATTCCAAATATATCACGATAATCAACTCGTCGAGTAGAACAAATTAGTCCTTATATTTATAATTTGACTATCAGATCAAATTCGAATATTTGGTCGAAATTAACACAAAGTCACTTTTCAAGTTTTATGCTTAAATCAAAATTTACGGTCTTTAAACCAAATTCCAAATGATTATAAACATTTTCAGTTGTTGCACAAGAATATTGGCTACACTCTTGTTGTACGTCTTAAAAAAAATTTGTTACACGAATAAAATCGAAACTCGTTGTACATGTTGAAAAATAAAGGAAATCTTTAGTCACATTTGATCACATTTTATAAGAATTCAAATTAATGCAACAAACTTAGTCCCTGTTTGGTTTAGATTAAAATATTATTTTAAGTAAATTTTGATAAATATTGATAAAATGAGTTGTTTAAAAAAATTTAATTCCATGAAATGTGATACTAAAATTAATTTTTTACTTTAATTTCGAATTAAAATTAAATTTTAATCTATATCAAACATGAGCTTAATTAAATTTGTGATTTCTTTTATAGCCCTACATTTGGATGATAGAGTCACAATTATTTTAGGTGTTTGATAAATTTTAATAAAAAATTAATTATGAAATAATCTTAAATCTGCTTGCTGATTTTAAGAAGCACCAAAAGGGGGATAATCTCTCAAATTCTATATTTAGTTTCTCCAAACGCTTTCACAAATAAAATTAATTAATTTCTTTTCTTAAATTTATTGGTATTCTACAAAAAATTATTATAACTATCCATCTACAAAGACAATATTTTTTTAATTTCAAATTTTATATATCTTGAGTTTTAATAAATATTTTTTTTTCATTTTAAAATCACCATGGATGAGAATATTATTTAGATAATTATCTAGTGATATTTAACATTCTAAAGAATAAATTTTGCAATACCACAAATTATAATAATTGAAAATGAGGTTATTATAATTAATGTAAAGTTTAGTGATTGCATGCAATCACGATAATAAAGCATTATTATTTTATTTAAAAGTTAATTTGAATTTTGAAATAAATGTTTAAAATAATTAATCAATCTTATGATTATCTTAAAATTTGCAATAATTCCATACTAAGCCTTGCAGAATTAATAATTAGGTTAGTCCCTCTTTGAGCTCTTTTTTGAGAATAAATTCTTTAAAAGTGATTTTTTTAAAGAACGTTTAATTAAAAAGCAAAAAAAAAAAAATATTAGATATATATATATATATATATATATATATATATATATATATATATATATATAATTATTTTTATTAGAAAAATAAGTTATTGAAAATGAATTTTAAAAAATGAGATTCAAACGAACTTAATAACAAAAATGTGTGATTGAAAATGCACACTGGTTACGTGCATGGATGGATGGTTGAATTAAATGGTAACTCAAATCGCAGATGCCTTATTATTATTATTATTATTGTTGTTGTTGTTGTTGTTGTTGTTATTATTATCCTATTCCTTAGTTGGTATGCATATATAAATTAAATAAATAATTTTTGCATTTGTGTTTCTCGTTCAAGCTTTTTCCTCAAATCCGAATCCGCATATACTACGTATAAAACCATATGCTGATAGAGTTTCTGCTGCACGTAAATCGTGACGCCTTTTGGTTCTCGAGAACCAAAATTTGAGAGAATTATTACTGTGGAAATAGTTGTGAAATTCTAATGGCCATGAAAGATAAAGAGAGTTGTAGTAGTCGAGTGGAGGAATTGGTAGCGACCAAGAACAACCGACACTGGAAGAAGGTGGAGGTGTACAATGAGGTGCTGCGCCGGCTCAAGGATTTGAAGCACCCCGAGGCGCAAGAGCCGGACTTCGACGATCAACTCTGGGCTCACTTCAACCGCCTCCCCGCTAGGTCATCTTTACCTTCTTTTTTAACAATCTCACCCTACCCTACCCTACCTGTAAGTGTTATGCCCTAAATCCAATCAACTTTGGACATAAATACTTTGAATATATATAATCAATGCATATATATGGCAATATCTATTATTTAATTGAATTAATATTCTAATAAATTAAATAATAGAATCCTTAGATTCAAGTCTTGGTGATTTGTTAATCACAAGGAGTTGTGATTGTGAGATACAAATTACATATGATTGAATCTTAAATCGTCCGTAGTCGAAGTAATAACGAGATACGGATATCGTTATTGCGGATAGACTATCGCGTGTGGCATTCTTACTTGTGAAGTAAGTAGCTGATCTCACAAGCTAAAGTGTGGTGACATTTGAATGAACACGTGGATGTTTTGTTATAGAACAAAACATTGGAGACCCACTGAGAGATTCCACATGGATAACTATCTAAGTGTTAGTGGTTAATCTCTAACGTTCGGTAGTGAAATTGGTCCTTTGACTTGAGGTCATCATAGTATCTTATATGAGGGCAGACATACTTTGGTGGTGTTGGATGTTGCTCTGTCAAGGGTCGCTAATACAGCATCGTTCGGGTATGTCAAGAATCATATGAAGGTTGTGAATGATCAATAGAGGATTCGTCACTCTTAGATAGTAAGAGATTATGATCTACATTTTATCCAGTTAAGTTAATTATGAAATCATTGGCCAAGGTGAACTCATAAGTCGGAAAAGAGTTTTCGACGTACATTGACTTAACAGTGGGATAAAAGATATGATCGATAATTGAGATTGACACATATCCATATCTCATAATTGATCGGATCATATTGACGAAAGGATTGTAGTTTCACGGTAAATGAACAAGTTTGGTTTTGTCATGCTACGTGATATTTCCCGTCACATGCATTACCCTGATACATTGCTAGATGTCAATCTGGGACAACGAAAATGAATTAGTGATAAATTAAAAGGGGAATTTTAATTTATCGATTTTGATTAGATCAAAATAATAATTCACATCGTTCGGCATCGTGATCGGGAACCTAATGGGTCACACACAAAAGAGAATCAGAAGAATGAGATTTACCAATTAATTAATTGACAAGTGTTGGATAATTAATTAATTGGGTTGTTTATTAATAGGCTCGAATTAATTAATTGGATTAATTAATTCATGGACCAAGATTTAATTAATTTGATTAATTAAATCTTGGACCGGGTTAAGTTTAATAGATGGGCCGAGCCCATCTGGACTTATATTAATAGACTACTAGGGTTTGAAAAATGTATGGGATTTTTATTATTCTTGCTAGCACAAGAAAAGAAACCCTAGCCGTCATTCTTGTTCTCTGTGTGGATCACCATTGGAGGCTGGACAATTGGACAGCTTGGATTGCAGATCGTGATCATTGGAGTTCAAGAAAAAGCAAAAGAGTTTGTGAAATTCATCAAAGGTATCATTCTCATAACAGTTTCTATCTAAACACATTGCAGATCCTCGTTTGGGAATTGAAAATTATTTTATTTCCGCTGTGCATGTTAAGTAAATTCCCAACAGTGGTATCAGCGCCTACTTTGTGTTTGTTAGAAATTGTTTTGCATGATTGAACAATTAAAAGTTAATTGTTTAATTTTGTTTCTTGAATCTAGCAATTTAGAAAATTATTTTTCATCTTCAAAAATCTGTTTTGAAAAAGAAAATAATTTTTCGTCAAAAAAAAAAAAAAATGGAGAAAGGGGCATGAACGGGGATGGCGCCGGCGCGGACCAGCAGCGCGCGCCAGTGTCGCGCGCTGCTGTTGGCGAAAGCAGCGGCGACAACGCCGCTGCGTTCTGCAGCGGCGATTGTCGCCGCTGCAGTTAGGGGTTGCAGCGTTCGCGCTGCAGCAGCAGCGCGAACGCTGCTGTTGCGGCGGGTGCCGCCGCTGTGAGACAGCGGCGACGACCCGTCGCATTATAATTATGCGGTGCCGTTGCCGGCGCCGCTAACAAGAAGAAAAAACATTTTTTTTGTTTTGATTTTTAGGGTTTCTGCAAGAAGGGGGAAGGTTTGGGAACGGGGGCCTCTCCTGCAATTTATGAAGTTGTGGGGACCCATCCGCAATAAAGAAAAAAAAGGGGTGAATGTGCAATTATTAGTAAAGGGCCTGTCATGCAATTTAATTAATTGAAGGGCTTGCTTTTAATTTTAAATTTGGGTCAGTTTGCAATTTTCAAAATGGTTTTGAATTAAATATTAAAATGGTTTTAAATTAATTTTTCGAATGAGTTTGACCTAAAATATCAATTTTGACCCGTTTAAAATTTTATTTAAAATTGACGACCATTTATATTTTCGTTAAAATTGGATTTTAACTTAAATATTAAATTTTGGCCATAAATTGATTTTTATTTTACTTAGGAGTTTTATCCTAAATTAAAATTTTGATTCAATTAAATTAGAGTTGGACTCTAATATAATATTTAATTAAAATTTGATTTTAATTAAATTGTTCACCCTAATGTATTCTTGAATTAGAGTTGGACTCTAATTGGACATTCAATTGAAATTTGATTTTAATTAAATTGTCTCGCCCTAAATGCTTCTTAAAATTAGAGTTAGACTCTAATTTAGTATTTAATTAAGATTTGATTTTAATTAAATATGTTCGCCCTAATATCTTTGAATTAGAGTTTGACTCTTATTTTGTATTTAATTAAAATTTGATTTTAATTAAATTCAACCTTATTAATTTGATTATAATTAGAGTTGGACTTTAACTTGACATGTAATTAAAATTTGATTTTAATTAAATTGTTTTGCCCTAAAATTTTATTGGAATTAGAGTTGGACTCTAATTTAGTATTTAATTAAAATTTGATTTTAATTAAATAATCCCGCCCTATATATGTAGAATTAGAGTTGGATTCTAATTTGATATTTAATTGAAATTTGATTTTAATTAAATAAGTCCCCTAATTAAATTAATTAATTAATTTGATTAATTAATTATTTAATTGTTCCGATCCATTTGTCTAAATTAGTTTAGACGACTTTAATTGCTAGAAACTTGAAACATGTTTGCATATAATATTAGATATTATAGGAATGCATTTATATGATGAATGTTTTATTAGTGGATGATTATGGACTCGACCATGTGGATGTGTTGAATGGTTAGTTTTATTCTTGTTGTTTTATGGGCCTGCGAGCTCTTATTTATTTTGGACCTGCGAGTCCGTTATTATTATTATGGGCCTGCGTGTCCAATATTATTTAGGCCTGCGTGCCAACTAGTATAGGATACAAGTTGCAGCTGGACTAATTGGAGATACAAGAAGAGGAGGAGACCATAGAGATAGAGCATTGTATGAATCAATGTTATACCCCCTAGGAACTGACCAACTAGTCTTCCTTATGGCTCGGGAAGACTAGATAGTATAAGTCCATAATCGTCCACACTATTATATGTATGTTTATTTGCATGTTAGATGTATAATAAAATATATATAATTATTACGATGAGACCTTTTGCATGCAAAACCCCTCGTTAAAAATATTAAGTCAATTTGATATTTGCCTTCCATCATTATAGTGAAAAACGAGAGTCCTCAATCGATCTAAGTTTGTTGAGTACACTCAAGGCTGGTCGATTAGGGATATGTTTGACACTATGAAATATTAGATATTTCTGAATGATGGGTTTGACTTAACTAATATTTATCTTTTGTTGAGTACACTCAAGAAGATAAATTTTAGAGGCATGTTAAAATATTAAGTCATATTTATATTTGCCTTCCATCATTATAGTGAAAAACGAGAGTCCTAAATCGATCTTAGTTTGTTGAGTACACTCGTATCGGTCCATTAGGGATATGTTTGACACTATGAAATATTAGATATTTCTGAATGATGGGTTTGACTTAACTAATATTTATCTTTTGTTGAGTACACTCAAGAAGATAAATTTTAGAGGCATGTTAAAATATTAAGTCATATTTATATTTGCCTTCCATCATTATAGTGAAAAACGAGAGTTCTAAATCGATCTTAGCTTGTTGAGTACACTCAGGGCTGGTCCATTAGGGATATGTTTGACACTATGAAATATTAGATATTTCTGAATGATGGGTTTGACTTAACTAATATTTATCTCTTATTGAGTACACTCAAGGAGATAAATTTTAGAGGCGTGTTAAGCTAACACATAAGATGTGTGAAGACAAAGAGTTGTCGGCTTAATGATCTGGGAGTTGTATGGAGATACAATTGATAATAGTATCTACACAAATGTTTTATTAGGGCTTGTTGAGTACACTCAAGGTTTTAATATAACAAATGGGATCCCAGCCCACTGGGAATCAAGTACGGATTCCATAAATTTATGTGAGAGGGTCATAAATTTTGAGTTAAACAGTGGGAGCGAAATTAATTTAATAAAATGCCATGTTAAATTAATTCATGTATTATATATATATTATTTCTTTTACTTTTCGTCGTTTACATTTATTGAATCATGAGTAACCATATGTATTTAAGAGGCATATTGTATGCCAACAACCAAAGCAAATTTTCTTGATTGACGCCGCAATCTGAGAATTATTCTCAGGCATGAAAAATTGGTTGTGTCCTTGAGTAGTCCTTTCTAGAGACATCTGTTGATGACTCGATAAAAGAAGAGGTAGCTGCTATAATAAACACAGTGATGACGATAGTACTACAACATATGTGATGTTTGTAACTATGTCACCTGAGTTACAAAGGAACAAAAGAGTATAGATGCTAACACATGATTTTTCATCTCAATATGTTGAATGATGAACAATCATACGAGGAAATATATGATATTTCCCAGCAACTATACCAGTGCTTAATGACAGAAGAATCTTCAGTCGGTGCTTGTGTACTGAAGATGCAGACTACTTTGAGAAGTTGTCTTGATTGCGTTCAGTCATGAACAATGAACTAAGTATAGACTTGGTTCTGCAATCTCTGTCAGAGAGTTATTCATAACTAATTATGAATTTAACATGAATAAACTCGAAGCACGCTCATTGAGATGCTGAACATGCTTAAAACTGTTAAATCCAACATCTGTGTTTGTAGTGGACAAATCTTAGTCATAAATTCCTATATGGAAGTCTAAAGGATGTTTTAGGAAAGCAACCAAGATGACTAGGACGGTTAAAGCAAATAAGGACAATACCAAATCTGATGATCCTTACTATCATTTTGGAATGGTAGATCATTGGAAATGAAATTGCAAGGCTTAAATCTACTTTATTAGTTTCATGGGTATTAGATACTAGATATAGATCTCATATTTATATAAATATGCAGAAACTAAATAAAAGTAGATCTCTGCAGAATGGAGAAGTTGACCTACACGTTGAAAATGAGCAAAAGTTGTTGCATTGCCTGTAGAAACATATTTCCTACCATTGCCTTTAGGCTCGATATTAGAATTAGAGAAATGTTAATTTTGTTCTTACCATTACCAAGGGCATTAAATAAATTTCATGTTTGGACATGAATTATTTTAATGTTAAGGACAATTGTTGTTCTCTCTCATCTTGATAAGATTTTAATGGTTATGGTAAATTACAAAATGACATTTGTATTCTAAATGTTGAATGTTCTATAATGAGTATAGAAATTGAAAGGTATAAAAATGATAATCTGAATAACACCTATATCTGGCATTGCAGATTTGGTCACATAAATGATAATGCAATTCCAAACTTACATGGAGATGTATATTTGGGTCAAATAATTTTGAATCATTTGACAAATGCAAATCATGTCTGTAAGACACTGTGACCAAATCTCCTTTTACTTGAAAAGGAAAATGATCTGCACAATTATTAGGTCTAATACATAGTGATGTATGTAGATCCATATCAATTAATGTCAGGTAAAGTTTATCTTATCTCATCACATTTACTAATGATCATTTCAGAAATGATCATATATATTTGATGAAATTCAAGCATGAATCTCTTGAAATGTTCAAAGGATTCAAACTAAAAGTTGATAAACAAATAGGTAAATATATTCTTACACTAAGACTTGTTCGATGTAAAGAATATCTAAAATGGAGAATTTTAGATTATCTAAAAGAGAATTAGATTCTCATGCAGTGGATTCCTCCACATACATTGCAACATAATGATGCATCTGAAATGAGGAATAGTACACTATTAGATATAGTGCAATTGAGAGCAAGCCATGCAAGCATTCAAAAATCGTTTTGAGATCATGCACTGATTGCCACGTGCTGCACACTAAATCGTGCCCCATCTAAATCGGTTGACAAAAACTCCATACGAGTTATGGAATGGCCCAACATATCTCATTTGAACGTTTGGGTTGTGACACTTATGTGAAGCGCACTGAATCGGATAAGTTTGAGACTAAATCCGATAATTATATATTTGTGGATATCCAGAGATAATTGGATATCAATTCTATAATCTCGTTGAGAAAAAGATGTTCATCTCAAGACATGTCATACTCTTAGAGAAAGTGTTTACTCTAAGAGAGACAGTGGGAGTAGAATAAATCTTGAAAGAGTTCAAGAGTCCACGGATATAATTAACCGAATAGATAAACCTGAGTCTTATCCCACACCAGCTGAGAGACATACTCTTGATCAGGAAGTGGAGACTTCTGAGGACACGCTAGCTCAGTGTAAATCTTGTAGGATCATTTGACCTCCTAGAAGGTACGAATCCATGATTACTAATCAAGGATAATGAACCTATTAATTACATAGAAATAAAGTCAAGTGTTGACTTAAAGAGATGGACTTGTTATATGTAACCGAGGTTTGACCTTGGTCGACTTGCCTAATGGATTAGAACCCATAGGTTGTAAATGAGTTTACAAAAAAAATGTCAATATGGATTGAAACAAGCCTCTTGGAGATGGAATCTTCGATTTGATACAAAAAGGTCAAAATGTTTGATTTTATCAAAAATGAAGACGAAATGTGCGTTTACAAGAAGATAGTGGGAGTATTGTCGCATTCCTGATATTATATGTATGAGACATATTATAGGAAACGACGTCTCTATATTTCAATTGTTGAAATTATGGTTGTCAAATAATTTCTCCGTGATGGATGTGGGAGAAGCAAGTTGATCTATGGAGATAGATCTAGAAGATTGCTTAACTCATCTCAATCTATACAGATAAAATCTCGAGAAGATTTTATATGGAGAAAATGAACTGAGAGTTCATGGATAGAATGATGCTAACTTCTAGTCAGACTGGAATAATAGCACATCTCAAGTAGGATATTGGTTTACTCTTAAGCGGTGTGTTGGAAATGTTCCAAATAACCGTTGATTCAATAATGGAAGCCTTATACATCATTGCTTTACAAAGCAACAAAAGTTGTGGTCTGGATCAGGAAGTTCATTACTGAACTTAGAGTAGTTCCTAACATTGTTGATCACACGCTTATGTATTGTGATAACAATGGAGCCATCGTGCAAGCGAAGGAACTAAGGTCTCATCAATGATCCAAACATATGTTAAGGCAGTGTTATCTCATTGAAAAGATAATACAAAGAAATGACGTAAATAAAGAACGAATTCCCACAAGTTATTAAATTGCAGATCCACTGACAAAGAGTTGTCGCAGTATAAACATGATCGTCATGTAGGCTCTTATGGTATAAGATACATAAATGATTGGATCTAGTGCAAGTGGGAGTTCGTAAGTGTTATGCCCTAGGTCCAATCAACTTTGGACATAAACACTTTGAATATATATAATCAATGCATATATATGGCAATATCTATTATTTAATTGAATTAATATTCTAATAAATTAAATAATAGAATCCTTAGATTCAAGTCTTGGTGATTTGTTAATCACAAGGAGTTGTGATTGTGATATACAAATTACATATGATTGAATCTTAAATCGTCTGTAGTCGAAGTAATAACGAGATATGGATATCGTTATTACGGATAGACTATCGCGTGTGGCATTCTTACTTGTGAAGTAAGTAGCTGATCTCACAAGCTAAAGTGTGGTGACATTTGAATGAACACGTGGATGTTTTGTTATAGAACAAAACATTGGAGACCCACTGAGAGATTCCACATGGATAACTATCTAAGTGTCAGTGGTTAATCTCTAACGTTCGGTAGTGAAATTGGTCCTTTGACTTGAGGTCATCATAGTATCTTATATGAGGGCAGACATACTTTGGTGGTGTTGGATGTTGCTCTGTCAAGGGTAGCTAATACAGCATCGTTCGGGTATGTCAAGAATCATATGAAGGTTGTGAATGATCAATAGAGGATTCGTCACTCTTAGATAGTAAGAGATTATGATCTACATTTTATCCAGTTAAGTTAATTATGAAATCCTTGGCCAAGGTGAACTCATAAGTCGGAAAAGAATTTTCGACGTACATTGACTTAACAGTGGGATAAAAGATATGATCGATAATTGAGATTGACACATATTCATATCTCATAATTGATCGGATCATATTGACGAAAGGATTATAGTTTCACGGTAAATGAACAAGTTTGGTTTTGTCATGCTACGTGATATTTCCCGTCACATGCATTGCCCTGATACATTGCTAGATGTCAATCTGGGACAACGAAAATGAATTAGTGATAAATTAAAAGGGGCATTTTAATTTATCGATTTTGATTAGATCAAAATAATAATTCACATCGTTCGGCATCGTGATCGGGAACCTAATGGGTCACACACAAAAGAGAATCAGAAAAATGAGATTTACCAATTAATTAATTGACAAGTGTTGGATAATTAATTAATTGGGTTGTTTATTAATAGGCTCGAATTAATTAATTGGATTAATTAATTCATGGACCAAGATTTAATTAATTTGATTAATTAAATCTTGGACCGGGTTAAGTTTAATAGATGGGCCGAGCCCATCTGGGCTTATATTAATAGACTACTAGGGTTTGAAAAATGTATGGGATTTTTATTATTCTTGCTAGCACAAGAAAAGAAACCCTAGCCGTCATTCTTGTTCTCTGTGTGGATCACCATTGGAGGCTGGACAATTGGACAGCTTGGATTGCAGATCGTGATCATTGGAGTTCAAGAAAAAGCAAAAGAGTTTGTGAAATTCATCAAAGGTATCATTCTCATCACAGTTTCTATCTAAACACATTGCAGATCCTCGTTTGGGAATTGAAAATTATTTTATTTCTGCTGTGCATGTTAAGTAAATTCCCAACACTACCCTACCCTACTTTAGTCTTCCTTCCCTACTCCACAAATTTATTATATATCTATGAATTTTTGTATACAATATACTTGTTCAGTTGTTTGTCTTGGTTCGTCTATGTAATGTGTGAATGTATTTCTCTAAGTTGTTCCAAGATTTTTATTTTTATTTTATTTATTTATTTATTTGGTTTATTCCTTGCTTCTTATGTTTTAGGATGCTTTTTTGGAGTGACAGATTCAGATTTCTAGTGTTATGAGGTCTTGTTTTATTTAATCCATTATAGATGTAAATTCTTTCAACTAGAGTTACACGGCAAGCACGCAAATCAATCTGATTATTATCAATTTCTTGTCTTGCTTGTTGAATATAATTGTTCTCATTCTCCCTACCTTTGTAAGGGTGTGTCTCAATAATGTTTACGGTAATAGCGTTTGATGCTTCGATGTTTCTGGAATGTAGGTATGCGATGGATGTGAATGTGGAAAAGGCAGAAGATGTTATCACACACAAGCGGTTGCTGCATCTGGCATGTAATCTTGATAATAGGCCTGCATTTGAAGTCCGGCTTCTCCAGGTGAGTTGATTTATAAGACCTCCAACTCAATTGTTACGGATTAGCCTCTCTTTTTTTTTTTCAAAATTCCCTTGCTGTTATTGAATTGTGCATGTGGGGATTTTCAATAGTTACCTCTGTGTCTTGCTAATGCCCCGTCCTATTTCTCTTTGTGGGCTTTTAAGGAGATGTTTAAAGACATTAGAAGCTGAAATCCTGATGTCATTGTTTGTGGGTAGACTGCTTAAGGGGAAAAAAAGAAAATAAGGCGGCATATTTGAAACTATGGCTCCCATCAGATCAAAAAACTGTCTAGGACGGGTCAATACTCTTTCCACCAATCTACCTATCCAATTCGAATAATAGGTAATAATAACAAGTAACAAAATGGTATCATACTTGTGGACGGTTCGTTGACAAGTAATAAAGTGAAAATTGTAAAATTTCGAGTATCGTTCCCACGAGGATTGATTTAACTTGAGTTCTATTATTGCGACCTTAACCGAATCTATTAAACTCAATTTGATTATTTTTGTGACTTTATGATGAAACTAAGACTAATCTATAAATTAAACTAAAGTTATGAATCAAGTGCAAGAGTAATGTTTGAATGCAAAAGTTTGAAGAAATCAATGTATGAAAAGCGTACTAGGATCCCGAATCACCAAGCAAAGTTCACTCTTAATCCCTATTTCACAATTTGACAACACGATGAATCGTTTGAAGAATCAATGTTTCTAACCTATCCAACAATCTCTTTCGAGTAGAATTGAACATATCCTAGTATACCATTTGACTATATTTCTATGACAAATGCAATATATAAGAATGCATGTAGTTTTGTAAACACTTAGAGATTCACGTAACGCATATCGGTATATTTCTATCTTTTATGAACAAAACGATGATTTATACATTGGTGAGTTTATTTTCCTTCTTTCGAATGCATAAAATAAACCACCTAAACTCACACAATTATCGTGCACTATAATCATGGAGGCAAAAAGTGTATATAAATCATTCAACATCCATCAAACGTGTTTAAATGTCAAATTGCAAAATAGAAATTAAAAGATCACAATGCGAGGTTCATCGTTCTCCTAGTACATGAAAAGTCTAGCCTAACATGGATAAAATAAAAGAATAATAAAAATAATAAAGAAAAGACATCGCCCAAAAACTAAGAATTAGGGTTGAAATCTTAAATCTTGAATGAAATCCCTTGTTCTTGCCTTCTTCCTTGCTCTCCAATGGTATTTTTCTCTCTAAGAATGCGTAGCCCCCTTTTCTGGACGAGATTAGGGTTATAAAGAAGTCCTAAATGTATTACCATAAGTGTTTGATTCAAATCAGGAAACCAGAATTTTCACGTTCGGAATGAACCATGCGACTGCATGGTATAAACCCATGCGACAGCATGGTTATACAAAATTTTTACTGTTCAACTCCTGTAGATGCTTGCGCGATTGCATGGACTTTCTACCATGCGACGCATGGTAGAAATTATTTTTCCTTTTTTTCACTTTGGTCCCCAAGTTTGTTTCATCCACTTTTTAGCCTTGTTTCTTTCTCCTTCTTCATCTAACATCCCATGATATCACCATGTGTTACTTAGCTCAATTCCATGCTTGATTCACCATTCGGGTCATCTTTTGCATAATTGCATTTTGGTCCTCGAAGTTTCATATCCTTCCATTTTGGTCCTTTTTCGTTCATTTTCTCATACTCTTCATTCCATCCATCAATGTAATCCTATAAACACAAATTATATCGAATTAAGCCATATTTCAACATATACATAAACAATTTTCCATGTTTTGTGACCTTAATAAGTGTGCAAAACACACTTATCAAATCCCCCAAACTTGAACTATTATTTGTCCTCAAACAAGATGGTGACTTAACTCTACACAAAAATGGTTTAATAGCCTGTCGTGTCTCAGGATCAGAATTCAGTAATCAACAAAATGAATAGTTTCAATAGTGCAAAATAAAATCAACTTCCACCTATCATATGCAAACTTGATGTGTAAGCATGTGCATACTTATGTAAAACATACCAAACTGATGATGGTTGCAAATCCCGACCTATAGTAGTCAAATTTTTCCTTTCTTCACTCGAGAGATTCACACCCAAAACTTACTCTTTTCGCTCAAAGATCCCGGAGTGTGTTCTAGAGTAGAGTTTTTTATTTACTTAAATCCTTACCCTCTCTTAAATTGAATAAATCTCGCAGTCACAAGTTCGCACTTCAACAAGCAGGGATTCTCCTATTTCTTTGATTGTTTCAACCATTAAGACTAGACTCAGTTACTTGCTTCGTATCAGAGATATGACTCTATCAACCAGATGTCTGGGGCTAATCAGTGCATTCCATACATAGAAGTATGTATATTATTCATCAATGGATAGAGAATTTTTTTTTTTTTTTAACATCGTCCATTTGCTTTCTATATAACCCTTGTAGCGAGTTTTGGGCCGATGACTCCCAAGTCAGATGATCATAGGGCACCAGGTTTTAAACCCTTGCAAACTTAATCACTCGAATTATACAGGCTCGAACCGATATCTTTATTTTTTCAATGATTAGTACAATGCCCCTTTTCTTTTAGACATCCAGTTTCCCGAATTGCCCTCTAACTTGAAACTTTTACATCGTTTTTATCTCATTGGTCTAATCCAATCAACACAGCATAATTTTCATGCATGGAATCCCTACTCATCTCAATGTTCCCTTGTGATAGCTAAATCATCTCCAAACTTCTAAAATGATGGTTTATCGATAAGTGCAATAGAGGTTTACGGGGTTGACCTATCATGTCCAAACCTACTATAATTCATGAATCCATCATTAGCTTAGCATGCCCAACAAAAGTATTGTGCGCAAAAATGTCAAGTCTCCACATACACAAGTATAAATCAATTTAACATGCACAATATCCACAATTCATAGTCATACTGCTTCCAATATTCACATTATTGCCGACAAAGCCATTAAACCCACACAAGCACATAAAATTCTAAACTACTACTAGAAATGAGTAAAACTAAGAATAACTCAGCAAAACGAAAAACTAGTTTTTTTTTTCTTTTTTTTTTCACACAATCACACAAAAGCAAAAACTGTAGTAATATGATGAATGATATATGAACATATTCCTACCCCCTAAACGTATATAAAACATTGTCCTCAATGTTTAAAGAATAATAAAATGCAAACTTAGCAGTGCATAAAATTAAGGACAAATTCACAGAAGATAAAGAAAGAAAAAAAGGGTGAGGAATACTCCCCTGATCGATGGGGATGCAAATGTGAAGATGGTGGAGGAGAAAGAAGTGTGGACTATGCATAGACACTTTTATTATCTGTAGAAACGATGAAAAAGTAATCTTATTAAAAGTTATAAAAAAAATTTGAAGAAGAAATTACCAATCGAATGTTTAAGGCAAAATAAATAAAAGGGCAGAAACGATGGGTTGCCTCCCATCCAGTGCTACTTTAGAGTCTATAGCTCGACTCTATCGTGTTGGTCTGTTAGGATACGTCGAATATAGCCTTGGAGGTCCTGATTAGCTTCTTCAATGACATTTTCTTTCTTACTGCAGCGTTCTTCCAAACGTTAGCCTTATCTTTATCTGTGTCATCTGCTTTTCCCTCATCAACTGCCTCAAACTTAATAATGTAGCCTTCTTGCTTCTTAAGATTTTGTTTGGGTTGAAAATGCACATTATGGTCATTAGCAGCATTTGAAAAGTTTTGAAAAACAATTGTCTTCTGCAACACCTCTTCTACTACATCAATTTGATAAGTGGGATATCCTTGTCTTCTTCCATATCCAAAATGAGAAAGTCCGCTGGATAAATGAATTTGTCCACCTTAACTAGCACGTCTTCAATTATCCCCCTCGGATGTGCAAATGATCGATTAGCTAACTGAAGTGTCACCGTGGTTGCTTTGGCTTTGCCTAGTCCAAGTTTCCTGAAAACAGATAGAGGCATTAGATTAATACTTGCACCAAGATCACAAAGAGATTTATCAAAGTAGCATTCACCAATAGTGCAAGGTATAGTAAAACTCCCTGGATCTTTCAGTTTTGGTGGGAGCTTTTTCTGAATTACGGCACTGCACTCCTCTGTTACTGTCTCATGTTCATCTAGCTTTCGTTTCTTGGATAAAATATCTTTCAGGAACTTGGCATAGCCAGGCTTTTTGAACAGTGCTTCTGCAAATGGGATATTTATATGGAGTTTCGTGAAAATTTCGAGGAATTTCATGTATTGTTGCTCCCATTGATACTTCCTCAACCGTTATGGGAATGGAATGGGTGGCTCATAGGGATTTATCGACTTATTGGCTCTTGCTGTGATTTTTCTGGACTCTCTCTTACTGGTATCTTCTTAGTGTTGTCAACATCCTCTTCAGTCTCTTTCCCAAGTGGGTCCACTGTCTCTTTGTCTACTCCTGGCCTTTTCACATGTATCTCAGATAGCTGAACTCCACTTCTTGTAGTAATGGCTTGAACATGCTCTCTAGGATTCACTTCTGTATTGCTCGGTAAAGCACCAAACACTCTTCCTGTCATAGAAAGAGCTAGTTGTCCCATTTGAGTCTCTAGATTCTTAATATCTGCACCCTGATTCTGGAAGTTTGTTTCAGTCTTTCTTATGAATTGATTTGTGGTTTCCATGTATTTATCGGTATTTTCCATGAGCTTTGCAAACATATCTTCTAACTGAGATTTCCTTTCCTGCTGAAACTGCCCTTGAGCCCGAGTATGATTCTGATTGTGATTCTGATTACCATCCCAAGAGAAATTGGGGTGATTTTTCTATCCCGGATTGTATGTCTCAGAGTGAGGATTGTTCTGCTGAAGTTGACCCCATTGAGCGAAATCCACCTGTTCCATCCGTTGTGCAACAATGGGACATTCAACTGTACCATGCTCTGCTCCACATTCTTCACAACTGGGCTTCTTCACTTGTGCTGAATTCACGGTCTGTGTTATACCCTCTATCTTGTGAAACAAGGAGTTAATCTTTACGGATAATGCCGAATAGGTATCTACCTCATACACTCCAACTGCTTTCTTTGCACTCACTCTATCTGTTGACCACATGGCTGAGGTATTAGCCATTCTCTCAAACAACTCCCAAGCTCCCTCGACTGACCTGGTGGTTAAGGAACCATTTGATGACGAATCTACCATGCTTCTAAAAGTTGGTGTTAGTCCCCAATAGAAGTATCTGATTTGTTCTTTCTTGTCATATCCATGTTGAGGGCACTTTCATAGCATGCCCTTGAACCTGCTCCACGCTTCATCAAGTGATTCAGTTTCATGTTGGCTAAAAACTGATATGTCGTGCCTCAATCTCGCCACTTTAGCCGGTGAGAAGTATTTGGTGCACAATTTCTGAGCCCAGTCATTCCAAGTAGTTATGCTCGCCGCCGGGAGTGAATCGAGCCACTCAAGTGCTTTATCCCGAAGAGTTAGCGGAAACAACCTTAGTTTGATTGCATCTTCTGATATCCCAGGGTATCTGAAGTGTTGACACATATCCAAGAAACGGGATATACGTGCATGTGGATTCTCGTTGGCTGTTCCGTAAAATTGATGTCCATTCTGAAAGAGTTGGATGATATTTGTCTTCAGTTGAAAGTTTGGCTGTCCGAATGCTGGGTAAACGATGCTGGACTGGTTTTGAACAATGTACGGTGCTAGAAAATCCCCAAGTATAGCATTCCCATCATCCTGAACTTCAGCATTGGCTGGCACTGCATGACCTATCCTCGGTTCCAGTTGTTGTTCAGGCATTTCGATTTGTCCTTGATTGACCTGATATGCTACTCTTGCTTCTCTCTGTCTGCAATGAAAAGTTCGTTTAATTTCCAAATCAACTTGAAATAAACCACAGCTGATTGATCTTCGCATGCAATACCTGAAAAGGCAAAAATAGTAGCAGCACTTAGCTCAGCCTAAGTAATTGAACGAAAAATTAAAATAAAATAAAACTAAAGAAAACAAGTTCGAATTAGTGTCTAGATAACAAAAATCAAATTAATACTCAATCCCCGGCAACGGCGCCAAAAACTTGTTCACGAAAATATGTTTCGAAATTATATCACCGCAAGTGTACGGTTCGTTGACAAGTAATAAAGTGGAAATTGTAAAATTTCGAGTATCGTTCCCACGAGGATTGATTTAACTTAAGTTCTATTATTGCGACCTTAACCGAATCTATTAAACTCAATTTGATTATTTTTGTGACTTTATGATGAAATTAAGACTAATCTATAAATTAAACTAAAGTTATGAATCAAGTGCAAGAGTAATGTTTGAATGCAAAAGTTTGAAGAAATCAATGTATGAAAAGCGTACTAGGATCTCGAATCACCAAACAAAGTTCACTCTTAATCCCTATTTCACAATTTGACAACACGATGAATCGTTTGAAGAATCAATGTTTCTAACCTATCCAACAATCTCTTTCGAGTAGAATTGAACATATCTTAGTATACCATTTGACTATATTTTTATGACAAATGCAATATATAAGAATGCATGTAGTTTTGTAAACACTTAGAGATTCACGTAACGCATATCGGTATATTTCTATCATTTATGAACAAAACGATGATTTATACATTGTTGAGTTTATTTCCCTTCTTTCGAATGCATAAAATAAACCACCTAAACTCACACAATTATCGTGCACTATAATCATGGAGGCAAAAAGTGTATATAAATCATTCAACATCCATCAAACGTGTTTAAATGTCAAATTGCAAAATAGAAATTAAAAGATCACAATGCGAGGTTCATCGTTCACCTAGTACATGAAAAGTCTAGTCTAACATGGATAAAATAAAAGAACAATAAAAATAATAAAGAAAAGACATCGCCCAAAAACTAAGAATTAGGGTTGAAATCTTGAATCTTGAATGAAATCCCTTGTTCTTGCCTTCTTCCTTGCTCTCCAATAGTGTTTTTCTCTCTAAGAATGCGTAGCCCCCTTTTCTGGACGAGATTAGGGTTATAAAGAAGTCCTAAATGTATTACCATAAGTGTTTGATTCAAATCAGGAAATCAGAATTTTCACGCTCGGAATGAACCATGCGACTGCATGGTATAAACCCATGCGACAGCATGGTTATACAAAATTTTTACTGTTCAACTCCTGTAGATGCTTGCGCGACTGTATGGACTTTCTACCATGTGACAGCATGGTAGAAATTATTTTTCCTTTTTTTCACTTTGGTCCCCAAGTTTGTTTCATCCACTTTTTAGCCTTGTTTCTTTCTCCTTCTTCATCTAACATCCCATGATATCACCATGTGTTACTTAACTCAATTCCATGCTTGATTCACCATTCGGGTCATCTTTTTCATAATTGCATTTTGGTCCTTTTTCGTTCATTTTCTCATACACCAACTACATCATTGTCCTCTTCGGAGTCGGTCTCGCCATGGCAGCTAGCTTGTGGGGTACCTTGCTTTGATTTGGTCCCGCCCCTTACTAGTTTGCAATATGCATTCACCATCCGTTTCTGAGGACACTCCACCACCCAATGTGGTCCTTCACATAAGAAGCATTTCAATTTAGGACTGGCATCAGATCTGCCATCCTTTGCTTTTCCTTGATTCCAATTGTTATTCTGACGGTTGCCTTGATAGGCTCCTTCCAAATTCTAAGAATAACGCTCTCCCCCATTTGAGCTTGAACTAGGTCTATGAGGTTTATTTCCACCTCCGATAGACTGACTATTTCCCGAATATCGATCCTCTCTCAATTCTGGTTGATAGTCAATCAAACATTCGGCAGCTCCAATAGCTGCACTTAAATCAGCGACCTTCTGTCTCTGAAGTTCCGTGCGTGCCCACGGTTCCAACCCTTTCATGAAGGTGAATAGTTTGTCCCTTTCCGACATGTCTCGAATATTCAGTATATGCCCCGGAAAAGGCTTTCACATACTCCCTGATGGAGCTTGTATGTCTCAGATCTCGGAGCGCACGTCATGCTTGATAGTCCACATTCTCAGGGAAAAACTGAGATCTGATTACTTCCTTAAGGAGATCCCAAGAATCTATTCGGACCCTGTTGGCCTGAATATCAGCATACTTCGTCTGCCACCACAGTTTTGCATCTCCACCTAGATACATGGTAGCTGTATTAACCTTTCTCGCTTCGTCTTGAATCGAAACCGCAAGAAAGTATTGTTCCATATCGAACAAGAAGTTCTCAACTTCTTTAGCATCGCGTGCCCCTCCGTAGGTACATGGTTCTAGAATTCTAAGCCTATGCATAGACTCTTGCACAGCGGCTTGCCCATTACCAAATGCGCGTTGAAGAACTACCAGTTGAGCTCTCAACGTTCCCACTTCCTCCTGCAGATTAGGTATGCTAGAAACAGCTTCAGTCATAGCTGCGCAAACTTCATGGCATTCATCCAGTTGGATGCGTACTTCCCAAGTTTCCGTCTCTGCCACTTCGATCTTTTCTCCGAGGCCCTCCATGGCTAAACACAACCTAGTGTTTGTTACCTCCAGCGCCTCCAAACGCTGTTTTGTCGTCCTCTTTTGAGGATCCACCACCTCCGTGGTGTTCGATTCCATTGCATCCATAGCTTTCTTATCGAGGGTCTTGAGCCGCAGCTCTGATACCAACTTTCACGGGGTTACCTTTCTTCTTAGCACAGAAAGGGATACCGTGCGGCAGTAGTCTGCTCCGCTAGACTACCTTCCGCCTTTTCTCGGTCATTCCGGGACGAAAGTAAATTTGATCACAATTTAAAGAAAGCTTATAACACGAAATTGAAATGCATTGAAATAAACTTGATTATTGATTGCTTGAAAGCTGAACATTACAATAGATGAAAGCAGGAAATTACAATGGCTAGTGCAGGGGACGAACACTAGAAAGCTTGAAAGATGTTTGAAAGACTAATACCCCTTCAAAAATAGGTGTATGCCATGTTGTGAGTACAAAGCGAACTATTCTTTTGCCTTTTACTAAAGAATACCGTGTGCTCGCCACAAATAACGGTATATGCCTATTTTTGAAGGGGTCTTTCCCAATAGGGATTGCCCCCAACTGCAATCCTCCCCTAATAAACCGATTTTATTAGGTGAAGTTAGGTCCAATATTCCTAACATGGTATCAGAGCTAGGCCCAATTATGTAATGTTGGGTGTCACCCAATATCGATTTGTTCACAGTTGTTTGGCATGATCCACGCTGTGTATGAGGGGTATACACTATATAAGATATTATAATTTTGATCTTAATGATTGTATTGTAGTGGTTTAATCGCAATATTAACCTTTTAATAATCCACATCCAATTTTTCCAGGATGCACTATGATAAATATTATGTTCTACGGTTTTTTTGTGCAATAAAATTCACATTCCGCTTCTCTAGAGAGTGATGCTAACTCGTTCTTTCAGTGCTTTATTGTCAATTTATGTTGGATGTGTATTTTATTCCATCAAAATCTAAAATATTTTGCTCTACTTTGTTTGAAACTCGTGTAATTTCTTTAACCTTTTTATATGTGATCTATAAAAATTATCTCAGAAAAGTATCTGTTCTACTTCAACCCTAAGTATTGTAATGCTTACTTCATTTTTATCATCATGTAGGCCCATGCATGAAATTACTTTCTCAACAGTTGATAAGCCAAAGCTTCTGAGTCAGGTAACTGGTTTGCTTACTTATTCTGATACCCCAATCTGCCATGATTACCTAATGATTATTTACTTGCACAAACTGGTGCCCAAACTTTTGGTTTTCATTGATGACTGTCTTTATTGGTTTGTGTCTTCCTTCACCATCTAATCTTTAGATGAGAGTCAAAATAACTTCTACATTGACATCAAGTGGTTTGCAATTAGAATTAGAGTCTGGGTAAAAAGAGCGACTATAGGATAAAATGTTTTGTTTTTCCTTTATAGTGTACTCTTCATTTCTTTGAAGGTTGGAAGCTAAATCTGCTTGCCATTCACAATTTATATTTTTATAACAGTAATACAAACCAAAATTCCTCGTGAGAACTGGGTTTTGTCCTCTGTACACTACACTTGCAATCGCATTTGGGATGCTATTTGGAATTTCAATTGGAATAATCTTGGAAGGAAACGAGAAGCTTGGCTGTTGAAAAAAATTGTAACAAAATTTGTTGTTCAATATTTTATCGGCAGTCAAGTCAATAAGCCTTAGACAGTTGTTCATGTGTAGTCTGAAGGTTTGACAGTGAGAGGACTTGTGTTACGTTCAGTAATTGTGACCTATTTGTTGGTCTTATATGAGCACGGGACTGAACTATTACAATGTGAACCATGCAGTTGACTTCTTTACTAGCTGAAGTTGGGTTGAATATTCAGGAAGCACATGCTTTTTCTACTGTGGATGGCTATTCTCTAGATGTCTTTGTTTTTTATGGTTGGCCATATGAGGTATCTCCGTCATTGCTGTTTTAATTCATACATTCTATTTGGAAACCCAACGTTATGAATCTCTGTATTTCTTTTACGGAAATTTAGCTCGATTTGACTATATTTTGTTTTAATAATTTTTGATAAAAATTTAGACTTTGCAATGCAATTGTTGTAGTTCAGTCAAAAAGTAAAATAAAATAAAATAAAAATCAAAGTGCTTTAGTCATAAATAACTATTTGTAACGCCTAACGTAAAATAGAAATTACCCCTTTAAATGAAATTAGTTTACAATGTTAAGTATTTCCTTGGTGATGTTGTCTGCTTTTATGCTTCATGAATCAAAATAAGATTACTAAAATGAACCATTTCTAACACTACATAGTTTAAAATGCGATAGTTTTTAGGAAGTCTTTGTTAAAAGACCTAGTCAAACAATGATTTTGGTTAAAAACCCCTATCTTAATGTTTCTTGGCCAAATGGTCTTCAATTATAAAAAACAATAAAAAAACAATATCAAATGTCATAAATACCCTCACCATTGGAAAAGACCATAACACCCTTATCAATCCAATTAAATCCCCCCATTCACTTTTTGATCCCCAAAATCACAATAACTCGTTTTCTTCTCTTCAATTATTCTTGCTGCTCTAAAATCCTATTCTTCATTGTATTTTTCACATATTTGGATATCTTATGAATATTTATCAACTATATTAAATCTCATTTACATTTGAAGAAAGAAGAATTTACATTTGAAGAAAAAAGATATATAATTTTAGAAATCTTATGTAAATTGTACATTTATTAATGAATATAGTATTAAATAGTATTTAAGTTGGTGTTGTTTTTGTACTTAGTGTGTTTTTTATGTTATTTGCAACTATTGGAAGGTAATGACACTCCAACTGTTATCCGAAACGTAGAATGACACTCCAATCGTTTTTCACTACGTAAAACGGCACTACAGTCGTTATCTACTGTGATTTGATTTTTTTCAATGAAACGACCTCTAATAATGGACTCCTAACGTAAATAACACAGAAAAATTGACAATGTCACAAAAAAATGTTGAAATGACATTGCTTTTATATTATTGAGATGGTGAAACCACAAGTCGTTCCACTCACATGTGTCGATTAAATTAATGAGCATATCTCTTAACTTTTGTACATGTTATGTGCATATTACAACGTAAATAAGCTCAACCTATTATTTTTCAAGGCACGAATAGGTCGTGGTTGCTTACATTCGTGTTTACACATGCAACAGCACATGTGCCATTTTCAAGTCCAGTAACGACAGTTGTGTCGTTTTCAAGTCCAGTAACGACACTTGTGTCGTTCTGAAATTTTTACCTATATTTAATTTTTTTTCAACAAAATATAATTAATGAGTGCAACTCTCAAATTTTTTTCAACAAAATCATTGTATTGATTCGTTAGAAAATATAATTAATGAGTGTAACTCTCAAATTTTCTACACGGCATGTCCATCATGCAACTTAAATAAATTCAAATTATCGATTATCGAGGTTCAGAGGGGTTGTCGTCGCTCGTACTCGTGTTTATTGACAAAACGCCACGAATGTCGTGTACCGGCACATGTGCCGTTCTGATGATTTCTCCAATATTTTCTTTCATTTCTGCGTCAATGACCTTAAGCATTGTACCCCATGACTTGAAGAAGTCAGAAATGTCGGTAAGCTGTTTTAGATACTTGTTTATTGACAGAACGACACAAGTGTCGTTTAACGGCACATATGTCATTATGATAATTTTTGCAATATTTTGATTTATTTCGGCTGCTACGACCTCAAGCATTGTACCCCATGAATTAAAGTAGTCGGAAATGTCGATCATGTGAAAAATAACAATAGAATTGACATAAATTATATGATATCTTATTGGTGAACTCACAAGTCATTGTATTGATTCGTTAGAAAATATAATTAATGAGTGTAACTCTCAAACTTTCTGCACGGCATTCTATCTTGCAACGTAAATAAGTTCGAATTATCTTTTATCGAGATTCGGAGGAGTCGTGGCCGCTCATACTCGTGTTTATTGACAGAACGACACAAGTGTCGTATGCCAGCACATGTGCCGTTCTGATGATTTCTCCAATAGTTTCCTTCATTTCTGCCTTAACGACCTTAAACATCGTACCCAATGACTTGAGAAAGTCAGAAATGTCGATTAGCCATTTTAGATACTTGTTTATTGACAGAACGACGCAAGTGTCATTTAACGACATGTGTCATTCTGATGATTTCTGCAATATTTTGATTTATTTCGGCCGCTACGACCCAAGCATTGTACTCCATGAATTAAGGAAGTCGGAAATGTCGATCATGTGAAAAATAAGGATATAATTGACGTAGATTATATGATATCTTGTTGGTGAAATTACAAGTCATTGTATTGATTCGTTAGAAAATATAATTGATAAGTGTAACTCTCAAACTTTCTACACGGCATGTCTATCTTGCAATGTAAATAAGTTCGAATTATCTTTTATCGAGATTCGGATGGGTCGTGGCCACTCGTACTCGTGTTTATTGACAGAACGACACAAGTGTCATGTACCGGCATATGTGCTGTTCTAATGATTTCTCCAATATTTTGCTTCATTTCCGCCTCAACGACCTTAAGCATTGTAGCACATGACTTGAGGAAGTCAGAAATGTCGATAAGCTGTTTTAGATACTTGTTTATTGACATAACGACACAAGTGTCGTTTAACGGCACATGTGTCCTTCTGATAGTTTTTGCAATATTTTGATTTATTTCGGCCGCTACGACCTTAAGCATTGTACCCCATGAATTAAGGAAGTCGAAAATATCGATCATGTGAAAAATAACGATAGAATTGACATAGATTATATGATATCTTGTTGGTGAAATCCCAAATCATTGTATTTATTCGTTAGAAAATAAAATTGATGAGTGTAACTCACAAATTTTCTATATGGCATGTCCATCTTGTAACGTAAATAAGTTTGAATTATCTTTTATCGAGATTTGGAGGGGTCGTGGCCGCTCGTACTCGTGTTTATTGACAGAACATTGTTTTTCTTTTCATAACAATACTCATACCATTTTACTAAATGTTATCTTCCGAGGCAGAACGACACAAATGTCATTTTCTTGATAGTAACGGCACTTGTACCGTTCTCATGGACTTATTTGCACAACATAACGACACTTGTACCATTCTGATAGACGTTCAACCTGGGAGTAACGGCATAGGAATATTTAAATTAAACGCATCAAAACTGTAGGACACTTGTATCATTTTCATCTTTCTTTTTGATCATGTAATGACCATATCTATTGAATATTGTGAGCGGCGTGTCCATCCTGCAGCTTAAATGAGTTCAGGTTATCGATTATTGTGGTTCGGGAGGATCGTAGCGCTTAATACACGTGTTCACAGGCAGAACAACATTTGTGCCATTTTCTAAATAGTAACGACACTTGTGTCGTTCTCGTAGATCTTTAAATTATTGTGGTTTGGACGGGTCGCGACTCTTCAAAATCGATTTTAGAGCCGGACGACACTTGTGCCGTTTTCAAAACAGTAACGACAGTTGTGTCGTTTTATTTTTTCCTATTGATTAAGTAATGTGCATAAATTTTGAATATTGTAAGTGGTGTGTGTTCAGTTGGCAACGTAAATGAGTTCAACTCATCATTATCGTGGTTTGGATGGGTCGCGGCTCTTCAAAATCGATTTTAGAGCCAGAACGACACTTATGCCGCTTTCAAAACAGTAACGGCAGTTGTGTCGTTTTCTTTTTTCCTCTTGATTAAGTAATTATCATAAATTTCGAATGTTGTAAGCGGCATGTTGAGCCTGCAACTTAAACGAGTTCTACTCATCATTATCGTGACTCGGACGAGTCGCGACTCTTCAAAATCAATTTTAAATGCAGAACGACCGTTCTGTCGGTCTGGTAGACGTTCTCAAAACAGTAACGACACTTTTATCGTTCTGTTGATTTCTCCAATATTTTGCTACTTTTCCAGCGGAGCGACGTCAAGCATTGGACCCCCTAACTTAAAAAGGTCGACAAACTGATTGTCTTTTTGGATAGACAATCTAGCTTGTCTATTTTGGTACTCAAAATTGTTATTTTCAATCTTCTTAGTTAAAAAAAATTCGGGGGCTCCGCCCCCAAACCCCCGAGAGGGGGGCCTACCCCCCGTATTTTCGCCAATACCTTTTGTTGATTTCTCCAGTATTTTTTGCTTCTTTTTCACCACAACGACACTTGTGTATCATTGTAATGTTATTTGTACAGTCATCTTAGATATTTTCATAACTTTCTATGTTACATACTTTAGGGAGTCCATTAAAATATTATTTGTTGAAAATTTCGGAACGACGCCGTGTCTTTACTAGACATGAAAACGACACTTGTCATGTTACATATCTAAATACGAGTATAAATAATCACTGGCCCATTCGTCCCATGCAAATAATAAGTGAAACTTATTTATATTATAATATGCACATGACACATATAATGTTGAAATGTATGTTCATTAACTTAATCGACACATACGAATAAAATGACTCGTTCTTTCATTATCTCGATAAATATAAAAGTTATGTCATTTCAATCGTTCTTTGTAGCTTGTCAATCTTTTTGTGTTATACATGTTTGTAAGTCCATTATTAGAGGTCATTTTGCTGAAAAAATCAAATTACAACAGATAACGACTATAGTGTCGTTTTACGTTGCAGATAACGACTGTAGTGTTGTTTTACATCGCGATTGCGGATCTTTTTCAGCAACAGCAGATCAAATTGGTGCATTATTGGTCGATGTTAAGTCATGGTGTTCGTCCTCTGGGTGAGTGCTATCCACTGGTGGTGGTGCGCGACCATGGGTGTCGCCGGAGGTAGGTTTTCCTGCAGAAGAAGGGTGCGTGAGAACTAGTTTTTTGGGCTAGTTTGTTGCTGATTGTGGTGGTTTCATGGATAATTGTTGATTGGAGGTTGTAGATGGGAGTGAGACGAGGCTGGAGGTGGTGGAGTTTGATGGTTTGGGTGGCCGAAAAATGGTGGAATTGGGCTCCATATGTGGCTGCTGAAAATGGGCAAAAATCATCCAAAATGAAGAATGAAGGTGGTGAAATGAAAGAAGTTTGGTGAATAATTTGATATAAATTGAAGGACAACTTTATCATTTTACCATTAAAATATTTTAAATCTTTTTTATTCTATTTCAATATTGGTCAAAAGCCATTTCTTCAAAATCATTGTTGAGGTGGGTTATTTGGCCAAATTTCCCTAGTTTTTATCTTTGTATTCTTCGGTCCACTTTTTCATATAAATTTGATGAAATAGATTTAGCGCTTATTTGGGAGGGATTTTTGGGGGAATAATTGATTTTGAATAGTGATATGATGAGAAATGTGTGGTTGAAAAAGAAGAAATTTTTTTTGATGTGATGGAAAATATTATTTTATTGAAGAATGTGTGGTTGAAAATGAGAATTGATTTACTGTAGAATTTTGAGAATTCCTCCCAAACAGGGCCTTAGAAGTACCGTTGCGGTTGGAAAATACACCACAAGACTAAAAATTTATTATTTTTGTTAGAATTTGAGTGTGGCCCGAATTCCTTATTGAAGTAATTAAAGAATTCTAATTGAAGTGCACGTCAAGGAGAATTCAATTTGGAATGTTATTACAATTCTATGTCAATTTGAAGTTCTATTTTGGATGCTCATTGAGAGTTGAAAATTAGTATTGGACTTGAAGAAGAATTTGGATGGAGAAAAAAATTCGACAGACTAGCGCCGTGGCGCTCGAAGGTAGGCACGTTTTCTTTTCCTACTTCATTTTGGACTCCATTTTTTGGCATCCTACTTCATCAACAACTCTACCAAGCGGGTTTGGACGTCCCCTACATATTTTCTATAAATAGTAAGCTTTTCTATACAATTTTATAAGTGTAAGAAAATAGATTACTATAATTATAGGGTCTATTGTAATTTTTATCTCTTCTCCATTATTCTTAAGTTAATAAAATCTATTAATTCCTCTGTCATATTTTTGTCTTTATTATTCTTTTATTTGATCATATATTTCATTATTATTTGTCACATAACTTCAACATCCCAATCCGGTGGTTTGTTTCACAACAATTTGTATCAGAGCGCCATGTTCAACAGTTCCGCAAGATTGCAAGGTTTAATTTGTTCGAAATTTTTATTCGTGATGGCTTCCATGAAGTATGACATTCTACTTTTAGGTCGGAGCACTAAATTTTCACTATGGCAGGTTAAGATGCGTGTAGTACTCGTACAGCTGGATGATGCGTTGCTGGGAATTAGAGATGGCAAAAAAACTCATCGGCTCGGGCTCGGTTACACCGAGTCAAGGCTCGGGCCGAGCCTTATTTTTTTGGCCGGGCTTCGCTCCGATGGCAAAAAAGCTTGTCGGCTCAGGCTCGATTACACCGAGTCAAAGCTCAGGCCGAGCCTCATTTTTTTGGACAGGCTTCGCTCCGCTCGGGCCCAAAAAAGCTCGGGCCGAGCCCGATCTTTTTTATTTAATTTATAGTACGTATAAACCGTACAAATTTTAATTTTTTTAAGTAAAAATGTAGATTTGACATTAAAAAAAAACCCGAACGACTCGGTCCGGGCTCGGCTCGGCTGGCCCGCTAGGCTCGAGCCGAGCCTCATTTTTTTGGCCGAGCAAATCGGGCCCAAAAAAGCTCGAGCTTTTTTTTCCGCTCGGAATCGGCTCGTTAACATAGCTACTGGGAATTGACAGAATACCCGCAACTTTGACCGCGGAGGAGAATTCAGCAGCTATTTTATGGTTGAGGTTGGAGCAATTGTGCATGACTAAAGGTCTAACAAGTAAGTTGAACCTTCAGTAGCGTTTATACTCTCGTCGAATGGCAGAAGGAGGATCATTTAAAGATCACATAGCTGTATTTAAGGAGATCGTCGCCGATTTGGAAAGTTTGGAAGTACACTATGATGATGAAGATTTGGTATTGATCCTATTGTGTTCGTTGCCTGCTTCGTTTTCTTCATTTAGAGACACGATCTTGTATAGACGTGATATTCTCACCATAGAGGAGGTGTATGATGCTTTATATTCAAAAGTAAAGATGAAGCATCTAGTTTTTTAGGCTAGAGATGGAGAATGTCTGGTTGCTCATGGTGGTTCTGAAAGGGACAGATCGAAATCTAAGTTCAGTAATCAGGTTTGTAACTACTGCAAGAAGAAGTAGTACTTGAAAAATGATCGCTACAAATTGAAAAATAAAGAAAGGTTAGCTACAAGTCCATATGGGAAGCAATCATATACTTCAGGCAAAACAGACGTCGTAGAGAACGTTGTAAGTGATGGAGATCTCTTAGCTATTTCTGACATTGAGTCTAAACCGGAAGATGATTGGATTCTTGATTCAACATGTGTATTTCATATGTGTCCTAATAAGGACTTGTTTACTACATATGAAACTATTTCCAAAGGTGTCGTGATTAAGGGAAACAACGCATCTTTTCGAGTTGCCGGAATTGATACAATCAAACTGAAGCTTTTGGATTGAACAATTAGAACACTTGGTCGGGTTCGACAAGTTCCAGATTCGAATAAGAATCTCATCTCGTTGTCTATCCTTGATTCAAAAGGTTATTAGTTCTTTGGTGGAGGTGGAGCTTCGAAGGTTTGTAAGGGTGCCCAAGTTGTATTGGAGGGACAGAAAATGTCTCAATTATACATCTTATAGGGTCATGCAGAATTTAGAAGAGTTAATCAGCACAAGTTCAGTACCGTGGTGGACATTCAGTTTGGTACAATACTTTTAGGCGCTCATAAAATGTCAGATTTGAATAATATAGTTCAGTTGGGGTTTAGAAAATATGGATAATGCCGCTTTGCCACCATCACATGTGGTGTCATTGTATTCAATTGTTAGAGACGAACCCAGTGGAAAAAGGTATGTGGATGATGATTTTGTTGAGCATGTTTTAAGTGGAGCAGAAGGTGTACAATCTAGCAAGGGGCCTTCTTTAAAAGCATTGGAAGAGGTGGAGTATTTTGCGGTGTATTACCGCCAATTTTGATTAATTTAAAATCATTATGATTTTTTGGAAATTTGAGATAATTCTACAGAGTAGTGCTTGGATTCATTGGAAGTGGTGGAGTATTTTGTATTTGATTAGAGAAATCAATTTTTTGGTTATTGTTGAAGAAGCATGTTCGCTAAAATTATATACCGCAAGTGCTCGGGACTCATTCAAGTAATAAAGTGGACTTTTTGAGTCCGGGTTGTCGATCCCTCGAGGAATGCTTACTTTCGATCATATAATTTTAATCAATTTAATTTTAACAATAAAAACAAACACACAATAAAATTTGATTTTGGAAAATAAGGAAAATTAACTAAAATCTATGAAATAAGAAAATATAAACATTTGAGATTTTCGGAAGGAAAACGTGATTGAGATTCATGGTTTCGTTTAACCGTCGCCTAATTAATTTCTCTACAAGCCAATTAACGAATTACTCATTTACTGTGTTAGATTCGATCTTCCAATTTTAGTCAATTGCTCATCTCGACCGAAATTAACCCTAATTGATTGATTTAACCTACTATATCTCTATGTCGATTACAACCAAACAACCGCATTCAATATTGTGAAAATAGCTCATTTGATCACCTAGGGCTAATGATATATCTCTATCCATTAAACAAATCTAGAGTTTCTACTATTTGGTTTAAAATGCGCAATCTTCTCTCGAACGATGTACAAATCTCTAAACATAATCATTAATTGGCCATATAAATAAAAATGAAAGAAATACAATAATAGATACACATGAAAATAAGCATTTTAATATCAAAATTAATCTAAGCTAAGTTAAGTTTCAACCATAAATCCCAACAATAAAATTTAGCCAATATTATATAAATGATAACAAATGAGAATATTTATCCAATACAATACAAATAATAGAAAATAATAAAGAAAATACAAGATTAAAGATAAAACCCTTTTTAGTTGGATTTGCTTGAATCTTGATTTCCCCAACTCTTCTCCACCTCTCCTTTGATTTATTCTCCTTGTTGTGCTCTTTATTTTGTCCTCAAAATACCAAGAAAAAGAAGAGAAAAAGAAAATGAGAGAAGAAAAAAAAGAAGAGAAA